>OVAP01005887.1:0-12460 GCA_900406295.1 Aurinia saxatilis
CTCCCGGTTGAAAGATCACCATTAAAACCTTTCATCGTTTTGTTGAGTTCTTAGATATTGTCGAGGAATGTGAATCGACCCCAAGGAAATATCTTGCATCGATCAAGATCTATGACAATCTTTTGAAATAACTGGTCAACGACATACGTTTGTGTTCCTCGTTTCGTACTTCCTTTCAACACACTCGAAAGGAAGTAGAGGACGACCATATTCAACCTATCATGAGAATATTTCTTCATTGACATAAACTTCTTCTCCACCGCTTCTAGTGTTACTTTGGTCTCCTTGAAATGTTTCTCCACAAAACTCATATCACCTATACTCTCAAAATCTTCCGGATAGTTATGACAATCTAATCCCGAGATTAGTGCATGCTCTCTCATCGAGTAACGGACTGGAACTTCGTTAACCACGAACCAAGCTTCCTTTTCCTTCTCGATCTGAGTCGTGCGGAGTACAAGCGACCACATCCCCATCATCTTGTGGTTTGGATCCTTCTGCACATGAAAGAAATGTTAAAACTGAGGGTCATCAAGGAACCAATTCTTCTCGTTTTAATCTAGCATTTTATTAATCGTCTTCACAGCCTTCGAGACATAACACCACGTTGCAATCTTAACTGACGTCGAATAGCATGATGGAGGCAAATACATTTCCAACGGTGGTAATGCTTCTGTTTCCTCATCCGAATCAGATTCCGTTCAAGATTCCTACAAACACAAACATACCACATACCAATTACTACTTCTTTTCTAACTTTAACACAATCCAATTACTAGTTGTACAACTAGTTGTTCTTTACATTTTTTTTTCCAAATTACACAAGGATCCATTCCAATTAAACAATCACACGGGAAGGTTAGATAACTTACTTCGTCGGAACTACTCTCCATCGGCGGTGGTGGGTCTTTTCTCGGCGGCTGCAGTGGCTTTTCGCTCGGTTGCGGCCGTGGTGGCTTCTTGTTCGGCTGTTGCGGTGCCGACTTGCTGGGCTACTGCGGTGGATTTTTGCTCGGTGGTGTTCCCTCCTCCTCACCTGATGATTCTCCGCTTCCCTCATCGGAAGAGGAATCTCCGCTTTGCTCCTCTCCGCTTTCCTCCTCCGAAGACGAATCATCTATGGCTCCGTCTCCCGAAGTCGGAGCCTTTTCTTTCTCAACAACCATGGAGGCCTTTGCCTCAGCCACGGTCTCCACGAGGATCCTCTTCACGGATTCTTTATCCTTCTTCGACATAACTTTTTTATTCGTCGCATCCTTCTTACCAGCTAACTCGGACTTCTTCCTCGCTTCCTCCTCCTTCTTAGCCGCTATTTCCTTCCTCTTCTTCGTTTCCTCCTTCTTCTTCTTTGCTAACTCCTTCTTCTTCGATTTCTCCTCCTTTTTCTTCGCTTCGGCCTCCTTTTTCTTGCTTTAGCCTCCTTTTTCTTCGCTTGCTCCGCCGTATACTTCGCGGGAATTTTCATCTTCGGTGCCATTGACTCTATTTGAATCAATTACTTAATGAATTGAGAGGGTGAAAAAACTGTGAATTAGGGTAAAGATGGATGAATCGAGAGGATATGAATATATGAAAAGAGATGAAAGTAAAGTGAAGGGATGAGGTGAATCGAATCGGTGTATCCGTATGGAAAGGGTGTTGGGCTATTTCGGTTTACAGAAAACCAAAAGCTTTGGTCGGGTTTTTGTTTGGTTGGATACTCGGGTCGGGTTTGCTTGGTTGGATCTTGTAATTATCAACAACTTCTCTGGTCAAAACGTGTAAAAACATAAATCTCATATAAGAAAAATAAAAAACAAAATTCTGTTAAATAAGGAGAGTGTTTTGGCGTTATTGGTTTTAAAGAGAAATGTTCCAGCGATTGATCCCTTAGAGATGACCCGTCTATAGTTGACTATTCTGTCAACTCTTTGTCTACATTTGAATTTTTCATGTATCATGTTTTGGTTTTCGTAGGGATGATCTTTTACTCAACTCTTTGTAAACTGTGGTTTTCCTTGTTGCATGCAATCAAGTTAACTAAGTCATCTTGTTGTAAATAAATAAATTCATTTGCTGACGGTAGAGTGTAAAAGTGATATATCTCTCATTTTTCTTGAGAACGCAAAGAAAATATAACAAAAGCATATATAATATTATATTATATAGAGACTCACAAAAATACAAACCTAAAAGCTAAATTCAAATCCAGAGCAGATTATTAATAGATTCTTCAATCTTGTGTTGATCTCTTAAAAATATTCTTCACACATATATATAGGATTACAGAAATGTGTTTCTTGATTAGTCATACTACATAGCATTTAAGAGTAAAACTTGTATCCCTTTGATTGAATAACGATGGTCCTTAGCCCTCCAATTGGGGATAGAATCATTAAGAAAAGACCAAACACGATACAAACCTGAAATAAAACAAAAGAAGCAGATTTTATTTTTATTCAAAACACAAAGACAGATAACAAACGTCAGAACTGGTTTAGTAATGTTACTTACCCAGTTGGCCCACCAAGATAAGCTGTACTTCTTTGGTTTGTAAATCGCGAGCCAAATGATGCAAGGGAGCTGCAACACAAAATATTCAAGTTAGGCTAATTCATTCATACTAGTAGTAATAATTTATTCGAAGTTTAGAAATCGTAAGTCTTACAAAGTATGTTGTTGGGGCAAAAGCGAATCCACCAAAGAATGCCAAAAGCCCACCGAAGAAGGGAAACGTCATTCCAACAAACATAGTTGCGGCTAAAGAAGAAACAAATTACAGTATCAGATTTATCATCATATTTAAAATTCATTGAAATGAACACCGATAAAGGAGCAAATTCAAACTAAGTTCCTTACCAACGTAGAAGTTGCGGACACAGAATCGAAGAATGGTGGTTGGTCTGAAATTTAGCTTCTTAACCAATAAAGTCTCCATCATATCGAAAACCGGCATTGCATAAATCTGTACAAAAGCATGATTTGGTTGTGTCGGTTCTTGTATTACAATGCACAAGACTAGTAAAGATATTTAAAAAAAAAAAAAACGAACCTGGTAGCTACCGATGACGTGGATGACGACGAAGATATTGGCGGTGCCAATGAGCCACGCGGGTTTCTCGAGAGACAGAAGAATATTGTCTTCAACCTTGTTCCCGAAAATATAGTATCCAACGAGAGCAACAGGGAAATAGCAAAGCGCAACGACTATGTAAGCGACGATGACTCCTTTCCACATCGGACCTTTTGAAGGTTTCTCAGGCGTTGAAGGGATAGTCGCTTGGATCTCAAGGACCACATTGTGCCCAGCGTAGGCAAATGCCACGTCACCTAAACCGCTGAAGAAATTGAAAACTGTACCGGCCGTTGATTTTGCCTTGTAACCGTACTGAACATCTTCTTGAACCCCTTTGCTCACTGAAGCTCCCCATGCGATCGTTGAGTAGCTATAAAGCAAAAGAAAACAAGATTAGAACCTGAATTGCTAAGTAAACCAGAAGAAAATTGATCCGGACTGAATTTTAATGTAACCAACATATATATTAAATTTACCTGAGAGACATAACTGCGGCAGCGAGAGAAACGCCGGAAATGGAGTTGAAATTGGGGAGATGAGAGAGGACAAAGTGAACAGAAGCAAAGATCATGATGAAATAAGTAAGTTTGATCGGTTTGCAATCGTCACAAACAACCTCATGAAACTTCTTTAATGATTTGCCTCCGGTAACCATATAAACAATGCAAACGCCAATTTCCACGATCAACTGTTGCGGCACAACAATGTAAAGACCGAGTTTTTCGCCAAACGCGTGTTGTCCTAACTCATGGTAGCGATCGAAACGCTTTCCCGGAACCATTTCGTGCATTTCCACCATTTGCCATAACGTGTAGAGTGTTATGATCCATGACAAAACCAATACTGCAACTCCTGGTCCCCTACAGAAGAAATAAAACATTTTAAAATCCGTTTGGTTTCGATTTTGGTATATTCCGGTTTAAAATGACAATATACCAGCCTAGCTGAGACATGGCGTAAGGGAGGCCGAGAACTCCGGCACCGACCATAGCAGTGACATTGTGAAAAGCAGAGTACCACCATTTAGCATTTCTTGATGAAGTAATTGGCAACCAATCTTCGATCTCTTTTTGTCTAGCTAATTTATCATCATCCTGTTTTATTCCCAAAAAAAAAAGAAAAAAAAATGAAATGAATGCTGGATTCGCTTTTGTTTGTATTTTTTCGGCTGGAAAGTAAATACAGGAACATCTGGGGTAGAAGCAAACTCAAGCAAAAGGACAAGGGTAAATTTCGAAAGATCTCTTGGTGGTTTAGGTAGGTAGGAAGTCCCTACAGTTTAGAAAAGTCAGAAATTGACCCGTCNAGAACATCTGGGGTAGAAGCAAACTCAAGCAAAAGGACAAGGGTAAATTTCGAAAGATCTCTTAGGTAGGTAGGAAGTCCCTACAGTTTAGAAAAGTCAGAAATTGACCCGTCTCATAAAGTTAAGATCTAAACTTCGCGCAAAAAGTAAAGTACAAGTAGTATGTATGTTCCACACAATCAATACAAAAAGTCAAAGATTTTGGCTGAACAGTTTTGTACGGGGGGGAGCAAAAAGAAATAGAGCAATAGTATAAGGGTTCATTTTCGAAGATCTCTTTGTCCTTTTCTTTCGATTCGGTTTAGGTTGGTTTGGTAGAAGTTCCCTCAACTCTGGAAAAGTTAGGCACTGACTCGTACGGTGGGATCTTAAAGGTAGGATCTACACTTAGTTGCGAACACAAAGTTAAGAACAAGTTGATTCTCTTTTTTGTCCTGTAATAAATCGTAATAATTCAATTTCATAATCTTCCAAAATTTAAATAAGTGTATTGTCAAGAAGTCAATATCTTATATTTAAACCACAATTTCTTTGTTTTCTAGATATCTTCCAAAAACATCTACGACTTAGAAGAGGAAGAAGAATCTTTGAGAAATAAAAACTGACCCAAACAAAAAAAATAAATTATCTTTTATACAGCTCGCAAAAAGAAAAATTAAAGAAGAAAAATCGTGTAAGCATTTAATGAGTCAAAAGTTTTATATTTTTCTAAGTCGACAAGTTGAATACATTTAAACAACAATTTCTTTGTTTTCTAGATATCTTCCAGATAATCTACGACTCAGAAGAGCAAGAAGAATCTTATTAATTTTTCTCTTAAACAGGAAGAAGAATATTTGAGAGCTAAAAACGAACAAAACAATTTTTGAGAAAAGAAAACATTATAAGAAATTTGGTGGCAAGGTTTAATAAAAAAAAACATGGTTTATGTTTGTTAATCGGGTTATCTTGTTAAAGCCTTCCATTTCCATGATCATCTTTCGTTTTATTTTCCCTCAGAAAATTACTCAAAGCCCAAATTTAACAAAACTGAGATCTTAATCACAATAAAGCAATATATAGCCTTTCAAAAAAAAAAAACAATATATATAATATAGAGAGAGGGAGAGTGAGACTAACATGATCGTCATGAGGAGGTTGAGTTACCATGGTGACACCCAAAGAGATTGAAGAGGGAAAATGAGGAGAGGAGAAGAGTTTGACAAGTTCTCACACTCTTTAGAGATCTTAGGAAGATGATGCACACTAATACAAAGGTCTATATATATACACACTTATTTAGTCAAATATTGTATGTGAGAGAGAGAAGAGAGTTAAGAAAAATGGAAATTTGTTGACAAAAAAAAAAAAAAGTGAAAATTTTTGTTTGACTTCACAAACTACTTGTGGTGATGGGCACAAAGATTTGTGAACTGGAATCTGCTAATATATTCAACCAACTCACAATAGGATCCTAAATACTTTTAATCACAAAATGTAACGCACCATTCATCGACTAAAATTGAACAATTAATCTTAAGATTTCGATTTTTTGTCATATAAAATACCTACTTTTCAGTACCTATATAGGTTGTTGCCTAAAATGTAAAAAGTAAAAACTAAAAAAAGGAACTTTTGAAAAAGTTGCAGACCCCTAAATATGGTTATTTATTCGAATTTTAGTATGGTGGGAAACGTGGATATTTTATCCGTAATTATCTGAACTGGTAATGTAATTCTTTTCTATATTTTTTAAAAGTTGCAGATACATGAATGTTAAAATGTAATGACTAATGACTTTGGTCACTATTCAAATTATAAGCTGCTTTATAAGTTATCTTTCATTGACCGAAAATAAAGTAGTAGAAAAAAACCTTTTCTCTCTGTTCACACACCTCAATTAATTCGTCTTAATTGCCGTCTATACCATGTATATTGACAGAAACAGCCAAAGATACTATTCCCTTCATCTCTTTTTTTTTTTTTTTGGTCATCTAATTTTTTTAAAAAATTTAAATTTGAATATGGTTACAACATATTGTCGACGGACCATCGGTGTCAGTCGGAGACTTAAGCCGGTTACACACAAAATTCGTCGGAAATAATTACAGAATTTACATAAAAACAAAATGGAATCACTCATATTTTTTTTATTTTGAATAAACCGAAAATTTATGAGAAAGAATTTGAATACAACAAGATGGACAAGGCCAGCAAAAGAGGCTAACACAACAAAATTATAAGAGACATAAACATAAAGGATAGAGAGAAAACACTAACTCTAGGCAATAAATGTCACTTTGAGAATTTTTCAAACAATTATCGATGATATCGAGTAACGCGATAAGAGAATGGAAGTCCTTAATTTCGTTCAGCGATAATAATTCACCAACTGATGCTGTTAGAGCACGATTCATGACCATCACTTCGGTTAAAAGAGTTAAGGGTATAAAAAATGGTAGATGGGACCTTTTGAAAGACAAACAAATACTGCCTTACAAAGAGCAACATGTGCATCTTACCATTGTTGAATAGTCGTCAACGGAACCACTTGTGCTATAATCCTTCTGCGAGCTTCAAAGAGAGCAACACAAAATATGCAAAAAACTACCTAAACCATTAGCAACAACCTCAAGGCAAGATAATTCAGCAACACCCTCAAGGAGAGATAACTCACTAACATACTCAAACTGAGATAATTTGGTAACATTCATATATTGAGGTAATTTTGTAACACTAGAAACAAGTGAAGTATTTGGGAGGAGAATAGTTCCAGCCAACAACTTTTCGAATAACCGATTGAATTCCAAGCTAGAATGATCGGAGATTGGGGAAAGTAGCTAACCTGGAATAATGGGAGAGGGAAAGATGTAGGGTACAAGTAAATAAACTTGAGACAAGACCCCACTTGAGATTCGTAGAGATGAGAGGATGGAGGTAGGTGGGTGGTTGGGGAACATGAATAGACAAAAGGGATAAGACTCTTGGAGGTGGTGCAGTTCTTATTGATATGCTCAAATTTATCATAAGAGCTAATTGCAAGAACACAATTAATTAGCTGTAGTATTTAGGGATCAAATCCGCAAAGACTTTAAATTGCACAATAAATTTAAGAAAAAAACTTCACTAAGCAGATTTAGTAAATATGACTAACGAATAACTATTAATTAAAGTTGTAGAGAATGTATATGAATTAATGAGACAAAAGCTAGGCCTTGGGTAATTATATGGGTAATCTGAAATTCAAAGATAAAACAATATTAAGAGGGTAATTAAGTCATGTACTAGAACATGAATCACTAATGCAAAATCAATCAACTATCGTTGCGAAGTTTATCTATGTCTAAATCCTAGAATCCCAAATTTCTTTGCAAATTCTATAAATAAAGACAAACATTAATTATAATTGGTTCACAAAACCCCTAAACCAAATTTCGTCGTAGATAGGTATTTTGCTAATCTAAAATAATTCCAGCAATTAATTATGCTTTCATATCAATTAATTAACACATAGTCTGAATTCCAGGTGATCAGTCTAGAACTAGCATTAAACACAATTTTAGATGAAAAATTATGTATGATTCCTCTAATAATAATTTTAAACTATAAATCCATCATAAACCATAAAATTACCCTAAACCTAACAAGCAAACTACTCACACATATTAATTGAAATAATCAACATGATGAAAAGAAGAATGCATGTAAAAGAAGAACGCATGTAAAAGAGATATCCAATCAAATAAATAAAGAGGGTTTAGAAATCTTCTCTATAAGTAGATCCCTAAAAGCTCTGGAACAACTATATTTCTTAAGTCTCAATTAATTATGCTTTTGACACCTTAGCGTATAGGTTAATTAATTTCTTAATTTCGTTGCGACACGTTTTGGATCTTCTGGAGACTTATCATAATTTCTGGAGTGGTTTGTGCAATAGAAGGAAAGTTTCCTTTTCTTTTTTAGAGGGGGGTGTCGTTCGACACCTTAGCGTATCCTCGTATTGCTCGGTTTGCTCGCCAGAACGATATATCTTCACTAAAATTATCATATATCTGCAACCGTGAATCGGAATGCGTTGAAACCACCACCAAAGTGAAGCTAACTCAATTTTATATCTTGTGTCAAAATATGAGATAAAAAGTCGAATGGGAAGACCTCCATCGGATATGATCTTTGAAGCACTTCAGACTGGTTCTGCATAATCATTTCGCTAGTTTTCCTGTAAAATCTCCAAGACACTCTTAAATGCTAAAAAAATCACCAAATATGTGCTTTAACCTGTAAATAATAATAAAGACTAGAAAAACACCTAAAAGACTCGATAAAACACTTTATAACGTGGCAAAAACCATAAAACCCATAATATATCAACTCCTCCAGACTTAATTAGCTTTTNATGTGCTTTAACCTGTAAATAATAATAAAGACTAGAAAAATACCTAAAAGACTCGATAAAACACTTTATAACGTGGCAAAAAACCATAAAACCCATAATATATCAACTCCTCCAGACTTAATTAGCTTTTGCTTGCCATCTAGCAAAACATCAACTAAGTTGTGAAAGAAGTTTGAAAACAAATGAACTCACTTTCCCTTCAAGCCTTCATTTCTTAGTCATCTTGTAAGCCACAATTTATGGAACCAATCCAAACCAGACCACCATGTATTTCTCCTTAGACTTCCTTAGCTTTCCAAATTCGAACCCACGGCCTAGTTATGAAGTCGATGTCATTATCATAGCTTGTCTCTTCTTTTGATCAAAATGCTTTCGAAAATTCTAGACTCCTTCCCATACAATGCTTGAAAAACCCACACTTGAACAAAAATATCCCTTACTCTCCCCCAGAAGTGAGTAGCACTATACTTTGGTTCCGGATCACCGAGATATTTAGTCTCTAGCCTACCTTCAATCGTTCGGTTTCCTTAGAATATAGGTGCCATCATCGGAAAAGCATAGGACACCCTTAGTATTTCACCTAATTGTATTGTAACTGTATTGTGAAGTCACTTTTTTGAAAGAGGGAGTAGCAAATGCTTTCTCTTACTTGGTTAATATGGCAAGCATGAATGGAATAATAAAATCCTAGAGCATTGATCACATTGAAGAGTAATAAGCTCAAACCGTTCGGATCCTCATAACTAGGCATGGGTGTCTTTGTACTACTAACCGGCAATTGGATTTTTCATTAGTCTGAAAGCAGTTGAAGCGGAAGCAGAGAGCGGAAGTTGGAAGCGGAAGCTGGGAGCAGGGCGTAAAGCTGGGAGCAGAAGCTGAGACTTTTTTTTTCTTTTCTGAATGATATTTTGAAACTAATTTATTTATAATAAAACAAGAATTCAACATATAAATTTATTATAAAAGGTCTGAAACTAAAATAAAAAATCTAAATAATTTATCTACGAATTCCCCATATAAGATGTGCAATGTTGTTTCAGATACCAGCCATATATGCATCACCTGTGGGCATGTAATCTCGTCTTTGAGTATCTTCGTCATCATCTGAATCTGATAACTCATGCCCTCCATTGTCCATTTGTTTGTAGTCTTGAAAATCTTTATCAATATTCCCTGATTTTGTATAAAATTATGCAACGCCATAGTCGCTATGACAATCTTAGCGTTTGTAGGTCATAATGTGCTTCCTTTCTGACGATAGCAAACTTTCCCTTCAACACCCCAAAAGTTCGCTCAATCACATAACGCAAAGAAGAATGACGTCTATCAAAAATTTCATTCTCATTTGTAGGTGGTCATCCTCTCCATTGATGTGGATGATATCGAATTCGGCGATACGGAGCAAGATATCCTTTTCTGTTAAGGTAACCAGAATCAACAAGAAAATATTTTCCCTTAGGTGGAGTTGGAAAATATTCATCGTTTTGTGCGCAATATGTCAATATCTTCGAATCGTGTGCTCTTCCTAGTGTCTCCACCTATGCATATATAAACTCCATATTGAAATTACAAATCACAAGCACATTCATGGTGGGATGTTTCTTACGTAAGTTCCAATATTTTTCCTTTTTATCACCTTTAACTAGCACTGGCACATGTGTATCATCAAGAGCTCCAATGCAACCACCAAAGAAAGGATAGTATCTTCTGTCAGAAAACAAAATGGGACTTACCCGTCGAAGCTCATTTTCTTCAAGCTTTATAATGTCTTGAGACATACGAACAAACGCATCCAAAACTTCGTGAAACTTTCTGCTCACCGTCTCTTGATTCCGTTGATAATGTGTTGCAATTGTTCTTTGAACTTCATCATGCGCAACAGTCTCAACGAACATTGTAACTGACTCTTTTAATCCACATTCGCGTGATTCCCGTAATCCATAATCCCTCTTTAATAAGCTACACAAACGTCGAAAATTGTCTTGATACATTCGCAAGATGTCATAACATTTTGTACCAGAACTACATATCATTTGCATGGTATGACGCATCCACGATCTCGACCAATTCTTATCAAATTTCTATCACGTTTTGGATCCAAGCTTTCTTCCTCGATCAATGGTGTAACTACTCTAAGCAAACTTTGGTTGTGCAGAAAAGCTAGCTCCTACAAAATATAATGAAAAAGGGTTAGCATAGAAATCAAGTCAATAATTACAATTTCTAAAATAAAAAAAAATGTACAACATCATGCAAAAACATAATCACGGAAAGAAGATTAAGGTCATAACATTATAGGAAAATCAAATTATAATAAAAATTTAATTTCAAGAACAAAGATTGAAAAAAATAAATATATTTATTATTCTAATGAGAGCACAAACCAAAAAAAAAGAAAAAAATACCACACAAAATTTGTTTTTAAAAAAGAACGAGAAAAAACGAAAACATGATTATTTGAAATCAAATGAAGAAAATGAATCTCATCTCCTGATTATTCGACAACAAAGAAAAAAAAACCTAAAGATCATCTCCATGAAATGATATTATGTAGCCTAATTAAATTTTCTTGTTTTGCGCTCAAGAGATTTAATCTTCTCTGCCTCATTTGGTAATGACATGAAAATCAGACGTCTACTCTCATCTGATGCAAGAAAGTCAATCGCAGCCCAATACAGCTCGCTGTCGTGGTCTAAAGTAGACATCTTCAGCAGCTCTTGCATGCACACCGCACAACTGAACGGGTTCAAAGATTCAAATGTCGCTCGACCACCTTTCCAAAACTTTCCTTGATCTTCAATAGCGGTCGTGAGACGATCTCATTTATTTAGATTGTCTTGTTTGCTAGTCGTTCCCACTTTACTTTTTCCAAGTAAAACCGATTTTATTATTCGTTCATCTTCATCGGAATCTACTAAATGTGGAAATGGGCTTGGCGGATCACGGGACACTTTTTTTGGTCCACCACGAGGTTGTCACCCCTCGTTTACCAAAACTGTGACACGGGCATAGAGACGATCAAGCAAAGGAACATCTCGTAGAGGATGTGTTCGTAGTTTAGATGCTTCATGTACACTCTACAATACACACTATATAAATTAGTCTTGAAATTGAAAAATATCTGATAGCAAACAATAACTTTAACTAAAAAGATCAGAAAACCATTCAATAAATTTAATATGACTTACCCTTATTAGCTCATTCCACCAGTCCGCAGACATGTCAAGCTCTCCGGATTCGTTAAAACCCATTCCGGTTACGTTTTGGATAATTCGCTTGTAAACATCGTACTGTTTTTTCAGATGGTCAGTTGATATTTGAATTCATTGATGGGGATTTAGTTTTTGCTCAAAATATTTTCTGCAAACGCACAGATCTCGCAGTAGTACTTAGAGATCGTATCCACAGAGAGCAAAATGTACGTAGCAGCACGTCCAAGTTCACTTGAGCAAAGCAACAAGATGAGATGGTTTTGGTTTTGGTCGATCGACAGTGTGAACTGGTCAATCGATCGGGACACCTTCCGGTCGATAGCAGATTTTATGCGGTCGATCGATCAATGCCTGAAAATACTAAAAACAAATAAAATGTGAGAAAATTCAATGATAAAAGGCATTAAGAAGTCAGGCAATGCATCAGAGGATCACGGTTTGAATTATTTAGTGTAGTAATTTATGTAAATCCTAGTTTAGGCTATATAGTTGAAATCACTATTAACTAACTA
>OVAP01005888.1:0-12460 GCA_900406295.1 Aurinia saxatilis
CCAAAAGAATTACCCATAGCCTAGCTTTTGTTTTATTGAATTAAGAAAAAATATATTCTCTGATTTTTTTTTTATTTTAATTATCTGTTTTACATTATTATTTTTATTTAATCTGCTTATTTAAATTTTAATTCTTAAATCTATAGGTAGCTGATAGTCTCTGTGGATTCGTTCCCTAAATACTATAGCTAGTCAACTGTATTCTTGCAGTTAGTTCTTATGGTAAATTTGAGCATATTAAACGTCACAGTATCAAAGTTGTCATTGTAACCGGAACTGATAATAGGAAAAGTGAAAAGGTTTTAATACCAAGGATGTATTTGACACCACCGGATGGAAAGTTTCCTTTCAGAATGCGTCGCAGACAATTCCCTTTGAACTTAGCTTTCGCAATGACGGTCAATAAAAGTCAAGGTCAATCACTTGAGAGTGTCGGAATATATCTACACAGGTCAGTTTTTTCGCATGGACAACTCTATGTCGCGTTATCTAGAGTTAAATCCATGACCGGACTTAAAGTTTTAATTACGGACCAAGACAGAAAGGATCAAAAGAAAACCATGAATATGGTTTACCCGGAAGTATTCANATTTGCATTATGTTTTCATTATAGTTTATCTGCTTCTTTGTTGTTATTGTTTTCAAACACTTTTTATCTCTTATAATACTATTTTACAAGAACTTTCTATTGGATGACATTTACGTTTTTTTCTTCACCTTCTACTTTCGGAAGAACACAAAACAAAATTTAATTATTTTTTTATCGATAATATTCAAATCCGCACAGGATGGACTCCTATCCTAGTTTCCTTTAAAATGTTATAATAGAGAATAGTAATAATAATTGGTTGATATATATATATATATATATTGATCAATTAATTCATGAGAAATAACTAATTTAAAACTGATTATTAATTAATTTTATTACAGTAGTTGATTATAAAATATAAGTGATAAAGAGCATTAACGATAATATTTAAAAAATATTTATTAATTAATTTTATGTTAGCAAACAAAGGACGTCCATTATATTGTGTACCACCTCAACGAAAGTAATAGGCCGTAATAGTCGATGGGGCTTTGGAGAGAATTTTTGTTTCGTTGAATATCACCAACAACCAATTGGAAGCTGGATTTTTCTGATGAGAACCGATAATGTGGCCTTATAGTTGTTGTTAATGTGTGATAGGCTGATAGCTTCTACTTTGTTTTTGGCGACATTGTTTTATGAGATGGAGGTAGTAGCTTTAGCTGGTTTTGTAATTGATCCAACACTATACGTCTGTTTTTAAAACCGAGTTTTGATCACAAGTGGGGAGAGATGGTGAAACTAGGTCTCTCCATTTACCGCCAAGGCGATCTGGTGAGGGAGTTTCTTTGCCTGCTCAAAAAATGTGTATCCATCAAACAGTTAAAAGAGACAGAAGCTCAGATGTTGTTGCACTCCCTCCACAAACCCAATTTCCTGATTCCCAAGGCCGTCGGTCTCGGCCACTTCGATTACGCCTCCTTTCTCTTCTCCGCCGCCGCCACTGAGGAACTAAACCATCACTCCTTCAATTTCATGATCCGAGGATCCACCAATACGTGTGAGGCTCTGTCTGTCTACCGCCGCATGCAGTTCTCTGCTTTAAAGCCTGACAATTTCACTTTCAATTTTGTTTTGATTGCTTGTGGTAATCTCTCTGAGCTACGACTTGGTAAATCTGTTCATTCCAACTTGTTTAAAGTCGGGTTCCAAAGAGACGGTCATGTCAATCATTCCTTGATAAACATGTATGCTAAATGTGGGCGACTTGATTACGCCCGGAAGGTGTTCGATGAAATTACTGACAAAGATATGGTCTCATGGAACGTAATGATCTCTGGGTATTCTCAGGCGGGTCATGCGAAAGACGCAGTGGGTTTGTTTAGGAAAATGGAGGAGGAGGAAGGAGTCGAACCAGATGAGAGGACGTTGGTGAGTGTGTTGGGTGCTTGTGCACACTTGGGGGATTTGACAACTGGTAGATTGCTTGAGGAGATTGCCGTCACGAGGAAGATCAAGTTAACCACGTTCTTCGGCCCTAAGTTGATCAGTATGTATGGCAAATGCGGGGATTTGGATTCGGCTACAAGGGTTTTCAGTCAGATGAGTAAGAAGGATCGTGTTCCTTGGAATGCTATGATCAGTGTGTAAGTCAATTGCTTTCAATACTTTTAACTATTTATAAAGCTGGAGTTGGACTATTTCTTACTGGTTTCCATATCAGATACTCGCAAAATGGGAGGTCAAGCGAAGCTATTAAACTGTTTATTGAGATGGAGGAAACCGGAGTTTCCCCTGATGCAGTCACGTTGTCTACGGTACTGTCTGCTTGTGGTTCTGTTGGAGCTCTGGAGTTGGGAAAACGGATCGAGAAGTACGCTTCAGAAACAGGCTTGCAACATAACATCTACGTGGCCACAGGACTTGTCGACATGTACGGGAAGTGCGGAAGCATTGAGGAAGCTCTCAGAGTATTTGAAGCCATGCCAGTGAAAAATGAAGCCACCTGGAACGCTATGATATCTACTTATGCGCATCATGGACACGCTCAAGAAGCTCTCTTGCTGTTTGATCAAATGTCGGTTCTTCCAAGCGACATTACATTTGTCGGAGTGCTCTCAGCTTGTGTACATGCTGGTTTGGTCGAGCAGGGGCGTCGATATTTCCAACAGATGAGTTCCTTGTTCGGGTTGGTCCCAAAGATCGAGCATTACACAAACATAATCGATCTTTTGTCTCGTGCGGGGCAGTTAGAAGAGGCTTGGGAGTTCATGGAGAAATTTCCTGGGAAGCCAGACGAGATCATGTTAGGAGCAATTCTTGGAGCGTGTCAAAAGAGAAAACATATGGTGATTAGTGAGAAAGCGATGAGGATGATGATGGAGATGGAGGAGGTGAAGAATGCGGGAAACTATGTTATATCTTCGAAGGTGTATGCTGATATGAAGATGTGGGATGAGTGTGCAAAGACGAGGGTGTTGATGAGAGACAGTGGCGTCGTTAAGACACCTGGATGTAGCTGGATTGAGATCAACGATGAGATCATGGAGTTTCTTTCAGGAAGCAATCATTTATGGTGTAACACGGAAGATTTAAATTTGCTGTTCGGTTTATTAATAGAGGAGGTGAAAGGAAAGTTATGATTCTGTTATTCCCTTTAGCTGAGTGACTTGAACAGTTATGTAGGCTGGGAGTTGACTCAGACGAAATGTCTTGCATGATGCCATGGCGATAGTGACAGCGGGATTGAAGTGTGCAGAGATGTGGCCAAGGCCAAGACAGTAAACAAAACCAGTACCACTAGGCCCCAAACCAGTACGATGCCCACAAGAGTCACTACGTTATTGTGTTGAGCGTTCACGGGAATAGCGGCACAACCCGCAAATATCAAGTAATAAGTTCCCACGAATTCCGCTATAAGCTGTGATTAAATTCCTCATCAGTTAACACAAAAACTTGAAAGAGTAGCTTTGAAAAGTGAAGTAGACAAATTATCCTCAGGGGATTGAAAAAGATCTCACCTTTTCCAGAACTGGAGAGAGAACAATGGAGAGAATGTTAGCACAAGCAGTGAAATTTTCTTGTGCTAACATAGAAGACAGGTTGACGCCAAATTGAATTTATCTGTGTGAGTTTTGGAATCATTAAACAGTAAATACGCTTGTAATTGCTTTGGTTATCAAATTAATTTGACTGATTTTATGCACACAGGTGCAACAACATTTTGTATATCCGAGGTGTCCCAGAAGATGAAGAACTCGTAGACGCAGATCAAGACTAACCTGTACTGAGGACTTTGTAATTGTAAATGTGTGTTTGAATCTTGTATTCTAGGAGCATTTTAACCCAATCTGTAAGATTTTAGCCTTGGGCTGTTTTTGAATTTTTCGAGTTTGTTGATGCCTTAAACAAAGCCATTCAAACTTTTTAGTGATAAGTCGTAGTATGTCAAGTGATTCTTACATGTCTATATGCTATCTTAATCCAAATACGGCATTGTAACAAATGCTGAAAGTCAAACCCAAGAATGTTGTGACTTGTGACAAAAAAAAAACATTATGTTAACTCTACCTCTTCTTGTTGCAGCTGAAACTGTAATAACTGCTTTTAGACCCTTTTGGAGATTGGAGACTGTTTAAATCCTTGAATTTTACCCGATTGGCTTGTTCAGTGGGGCCATCCAGGAAACATGATATTATTCCTCAGTTTCATGTTTCTTTCTTTAACTTTTGCCTCATGTGCAAGATTCCGCAAACCATGTGTGAAAAAAGGTGAGTTCCTTTAGACGGAACATTTATCCTGGTTCCGCGGATGAATTTGTTGTTTTGTTTATGAACACTGTTTTTATGGTAAGAAGGAAGATCTGCGTTTGTGACTAGCCATTTATAACTTAGCCTTGAGTTCTCAAATAGATATTTACATTAAGAACACAGAATCAACTTGATTGGAACCTGGATTTTGAACCCCCTGGGTGTAACCGAGGAGCTCAATCAATAGCGACAAGTGTTGTAAGAAGATTTTCGATTCACCTCTTATGTGGCGGATGGTGCCCCATATGGCTTAAAGGCTTGTTTGGTGCTGAGAGAAAAGCTATATCTTGATGTGCAACTTGATCTCTCCTTTACCCTTGGCGTTTCTTTCTCTTTTTTTCTCTCTTTTTGAAACCACTCGAGCATGCTTCTTGGGCCTTCTTATTATAGTTTACGTTGGTGGATTCTTCAATTAATATAAGCCCTTTGAGAAAATAAATAAATAATGAACATAGTTTTTCTTTGGTTGCTTGTGTAAAATCAAATAGTAATTTTTTCTAATTGATTTAATTCTTGAAATCATATTGCGTTACTTTAATGAGTGAATTTGCCAAACTATCCGTGATTTGAGAAAATATTAGCAAAACGAGAAAATGTGTGACACTTTGCAAAACAAGGAAGAGAGTGTTATGTCGAAATGACGAAAACGCTCCTCACAAAGAAACGGGAAAATGTTTATGAGATATATCATATTATTTTATTAAATGTCACGTTATTTTATCGATTTTTCATAACAATAAATCATGTATAGTTATTTAAAATAACATATTATTTGTCCGCATAACATGTTATTCAACATAACGGGTATTATGGATACACAAATATATCATTCATCTCAGGGGTAAACGATGGTTGACCAGAATCAAAATAGCCGGACCAGTTGGATGATCGTTGGTCTGAAATCGCTTCAACAATATTGACTTGTATCATCTTGAAGGGACGAAAGTCGATTCCGAGCTTTCCTAGTTTCAACACAGCCATAAAAAAAACTTGGTATCACAATCACCAAATTTTAACTAAGGACTCTGTTTTTTTTTTTCCAGTAAAGTTCTTCAATCTAATAAGCCCGAGAGAGCTTTGCCTGAAATCTCATAATTCACGGTTGGAGATATAGTAGAATCCTAAAAACAAGTTTTGAGTTGTATTGTCAATGTCTATATTTCCAATTTCGAGATAGTCTTGTTATTGTGACGCCATCTTGATATGTGTCTACGACATTTCTAAATTTTGGAGCTAAGAGGAGCAGATGATGAACTAGATTGCCATCCTTCCTTAATAATCTTAGCCATCTCAGGATTGTGGATCATTAGTGTTGTCAAACTTAAATTTGCCACGTCGTAATGTTGTAGTTTGGGAAATGGAGAGAAGTTAGGGACGATGATTGGATGCTATCGGTTCAAGGAAAGTCATTTCAGATGTAGGGAAATGGGCCATCCATTCTGGGTTGCTAAAAACCTTATCCAAACAGCATTAATTCTAGAGAGCGATATTTGACATTTGTGGTATACCGTCGCCCAGACCAACTATAATGGTTCCCGTCAAAGCCAATTCAGACATAGGACAGTCCAAAAGCATGTTTCTGAAATTGTAAAAGGTAGATTCATCGCGGATAGGGCCTCCTATTTTCTCCGTATTGTCATAGATTTCGCTGAAGTCTCCAGACATCAACCAAGGAGCATTATGAGTAGTTGAAAGATTAGAAAATTCAGTCCAAAAGGTATGACGGAGTGATTGAGTTGGATGCCCATATATACACGATAAATAAAACATTATATTATCTTTAGTAATACACACATATATGAGTCTTTCGCTTTGAGATACAAGTGAGACATTATGTGACGCTCTACCTAGAATAGCTAATCCACCACTAAGATGGAGTGGTCGTACAATACACAATACTGTGAAACCAAGATCAACGGATATATTTGAGATACAATAGGATTGATATTTGGTTTCGCATAGAAAAACATAATCTACATAATACTTCTTCACTGATTCCTTGAATCATAAATTTTCCACATGCTTATCCGAGCCTTTGCAGTTCCATGCTAAAATCTTCATGTTCGGAGGAATGGCTCCAAGTCCGCCATATCTTCTCTTGTGGCGTGTGTTCCAGAGCTTTCTCATATGGATTCAGTCAATTCTAAGCGCTTTCTCTTTGGTTTTTTGTAACGATCAGACTATACTTGTTGTTGTGAGTCATAGTGGACATCTTGATCAATTGCTTTGCCTTTATCTTTAGTGTTGAGAGGGGTGTTGCTTGAGTTGGCATCTGCAGGGGCATTGTGGACATAATAGTTATACATTGCATGTAATGTTTCCTTAGAGAACATGATTCCATTGATATCAATATCATTGGTTTCACCAACTCCAGTGACGTGTTGGGGTCATTGTTACCATCAGAAGGATTGACATGGACTTCTTCGCCAGGCGCATCACATTTGAACACATCATGGCATAGGGGTCGACAATGAAAGCAGTAGTTTCACAACTCTCATAATTAGCGAAAAGGAATACGGTTGCCGTCATGTGGCCCAAAACGAAACTTCCTCTGAAAACAGAGGGGCTTTGTGATTGGCCAATTGACCCGAACCCTTGCATAGTCACGAATTAAACCCACTTCTAAATTGAAATCTGTCTCCTCAAATTTACCAAGGGTGTCAGCAATGTAGGAGACAATTGAATATGTGAAGAAGCGTGGAGGAATATCACAGATCTGTATCCATAAGGAGATTGAATTGGGGAAATTGTCTGGGAAAAAGTCCAAAGCCAATTCTCAAGTGGATAACATCCACTCATTAAAACTCCAGGATCCTCTACTTTTGACAACTTCAAGCGCCTCCAGTGAGGGGAATAAAAATTGGGCACGATCTTCTGGGGCGAGGAGACCGTGGACACGATCATCCATTTCCCACAACCGAGGGAGGAATCGGAGCATTGGTCGCAGATTCCGTCGCCTGGGATTGGTCGGTTGAACATAGAGGCAGAACTGGTTCGCTATATCAGCTTCTTCATTGACGACATCAAGAATTTGGGATTCCTCTTCATCACAGTGAACCCCAAATTCTCCAGACATCGATTATAGTCTTCGATAAGGTTTTGATTCATAATAGAAATGGTACATAGTGAGGGAACAAACGATAAGAAGTGAAAGGATTTATAGGCATAGTAAAGCGGTTGAATATTATATTTTACTATTTGATTTGTTTTTTTTTAAAAAAAATATGGATATATGTAAGTATGGATATTTGTAAAATTTTCAAGTATTTGCGGATTATTTGATTTTTAAAAAACAAACAATTTTTTTAAAAAAATATTAAAATTAAAAATTAAATATTTACTATATTTGTTTCTAAACAANAAAAAAAAAAATATGGATATATGTAAGTATGGATATTTGTAAAATTTTCAAGTATTTGCGGATTATTTGATTTTTAAAAAACAAACAATTTTTTTTAAAAAATATTAAAATTAAAAATTAAATATTTACTATATTTGTTTCTAAACAACAAAAATATAAATTGAATGAAAGTCGAAAACCAAAAAATGTAAAATGGGTAACTATGATTTCCATCTAATCTTCTTTTTTTTTTTTACTTAAAAAATTCAATTGTGTATGAAAAACAAAAATTTTTACAAAAACTTCTAAAAACTCAAAAAAAAAAAATGAAAATGAGTAAAACGACGATACATTTGTAAATCATATGCTCATTCAGCTGTTGATAAAAGGGCACTTATTTATCTAAAATTACTTTCTTTGAAATAATATGAACGTACTTATTCATAAACTTAAAGTTTATCATGTAACTAATTAAAATTGTAAAACATATATATTGATGTCGCGCCAGCATGCTAAAGGAATGTCTCGATTAGGCATGGGGATTTTTAGTAGTTTTACTTATTTCTATTAAATTGATATTTTCTTTTATTTTATAATTCATAGAAAGCCCTAGAACTAAAGTCTTATTTATAGCCTTTGTCGCTTTCATTATTCGGCAGCTTTTGATCATTTATAAACCGAGAGATTTCTCTTATACCTTGTTCTTGATTCGATTAAATTTATCTAACAGGATGATTAAATTCCTCTTAATTGATCCAAGTAGGTCTCAAGTAATTCTTACGAATTCCTTGATTGCTACACGCTAAATTATAAGTCTCAAGAGATTCAAAACCTCTTGATTGAGCTACAAGCTAGTTGTATCCCTTTTCTACGCTGCGCCAGGTTGGTATCAGAGCCTTGCTACACTCCTTGCTATGTTGGTTTGCGGAAGAAAATTCTTATCCCCTACCGAATCCGAGTTGACCCGTCAAATTATTGCGGATATTCAAGCTCAGGTTCACACCCTAACCATGGCTGTCCGAAGCCTGAATTTACAGCAGGCGGCTCAACCTTACCGTGTTGGACCAGAACGTGTTGAAGAAGACGTTGAGGACTGTGATGAAGATGTTGAAGAAAACGATTTTTTTTTTAGCCAAATGGTGAGCCAATCTATGATGATTATAATGATGAACTTTCTATCGTAGAAAATGATTATTATGCGTGAGAAGATGATGTAGCCCCTGTTGAAAATCAAATCAATATGTTCATGGCCGATGAAGATTATGTAGTAAAAGACAACGGAGACATTCTTTTGGAGAATCAAATCAGTGACCCAATATTTGATGTGTATGCTGAAAACAACATCGACCGCATCAATGATGGACGAGTGGCTGATGCACGAGTCAATTTTGATGACCTGCTCTATGAGATAGAAACGCCAACACTTGTTCCATGGTCTCACATGAAGATTTTTCTGTAAGTACTGATTTTCCTTGGAACTTTAATGTCAATGATGCATCTAGTACTTTCCAAAGGATTCCTGCAAAACAAAGTCGGAAAGTAAAAAAAAAATTGGGCATTATGTTTGAAGAGAAGAAACCTCACATGGAAGAAAAGATACATATATGGCTTCTAAGATGCAACTTGTAAACGGTGATGTGTGGAGAACGGATCATCCTCGCCGAATCAATCGCGAGCCACCAGATCGTGATCATTGCAAAGATCTTGCATACTCAGATCATGTTGTCTCACACAAAACTTTTGTTCAAACCATCAGTGGTTCAAACAATGATCACATGGGTGCGAAGTTGTTGCAAGCAAAAGAGAGTCTTATAAGATTAGTGCACGGTCAAGGAGGTTGTGTGAGTGATATATCTTTTTTTGCAAAACATGTGTTGGAAGGTAAGGCTACTCAACTTCAAGAGGCTTTTGCATTAGCACAAAAGACAACCATAGTGTTCGAATATGAGTTGAATAATATATAGTAAAGGGTTTGTATGTTCAACAAGGGATATGAGGCTTATATGGAAACGTGTGGAAGAATGAATCTCAAAGCGGATATTTCGACCGAGCCGCTTACTCTACCCTTTGCCTTTTCTGAATATACTAAATGTGAGGAAGAAGAAACTATAAGTGATATTCTAAGTTGTCCCGCGGCATATATTATTCCATTTGGGATAAAAACAAGCACCATGAGCACTCATCATGAACAATTTTTCTTTTATGGGCGTCGAAAGACATTGGAATGGCATTCACATAATTATGTGTTGTTCTATTCACCCTCTTGTTGCAACTTTGATTTTCACGTCACAAGTATAGCGTTAGTGTTCTTAAACACCTCTGTTGTCATACTTATATTTTTATCTTGTCAGTTTCTTAGCGTAAGAAATTTGTTATTGCTCCTTAAGGAAAGTCCACCTCGTGTGAGTTGTCGACACCATGCATATCATGTTCTTCTTCTTGTCTTGGGTCTGGAGGTTTCAAATTTTTTAAATTTTGGAGTCTTGAGTTCACGCCACCATCCATGGGATTTTCATCCGAAGAAAAAAAAAATTCTTAGTGTTATTGTGGTGGGATAGTTTTATTAGCATTTTGGAGTTGATAGGCTGCTTGTGTGTAAGTTATAAGGGAATATCATCTACTCATTTATGTCATAAATGTGTTGGGTTTCGGTGACGAACGTGTGTAGAGAGTAACATAAGAGAGTTATGGAAAGCTGGGCAAATATCTTACAACGAATGGCAGAGATTTCCTTTTTTTCCCTGGTGATATAGAATTGAGAAACAACATTATTAACGGCTGCAACAATAGAGTTGGTGGATTTACTCGGATATCTTGGTCGTAGGATTCTCTAGTGGAGGAAATTTGGATATTTTGTCACATAAGCTCCCAAAAAGTGCGTAGATATTGATGATGATGATGATGTCAATATACCAAAGGATGGATAATGTGTGAAGCCTTTGTTGTTTCCACAAGCATACGGATACGGGTTGGCTATGGAGCTGTTCCATTCTTTTGTGAAACATGGTCAATTTATTCACTGGTTTCGGCGATGCTTCCTGATCTGTTTCTCCGAGGATGTGTCCCTAGTCCGAACCTTACTTGAGGTACTACATTCACACCTAAACCAAATCTTTAATTTGTTCCTTTGTGAAAATCTGGTTGTGGATAAAAGGAGCTACATGTTTGACACAAACGGGAGCTTAATGTTAAAGTGTGTAACATCTTACGTTTTTCCTTCATTGCACCATTTTGATTGGCACTTGCAAACATTCGAAACCATCCTTTCTTTGACATTTTCTCGAAGAATATTGTGTCTCAGTTTGATTTTTCAATGCCATATCTCCTAGTAGTTAACGAGGACAAAATTATACACATGAAGGTATTCTGATTCTCCGTCTTGTATTTACACACACGCCGTTGTCGATCGTTTCAACAGCCTTGCTGCTCTTTAAATTACGATGTGGAACTTCAGTTGTGTGTAACTCACAAGTAGGTTTCAAAGGCAATTTCACTATAAATATTAGTTTAAATGATGTTGCTTGGGAAACAAGAAAGAGGTTGTTGAGCTTTTTCTTTGTTTTGCAAGACATGCATACATCATTGAAAAATGATAGAGATATTGGTTGTGCTGGCCTACACCACACTTCGTGTCACTTACAAAGTCAGCTTGTTCGTTTTCATCTTCATCTACTTGTGCATGGTTTTACACTAACGACATATATACTCATTTCTGGAACTTTGTTTGGTGTATCCATAGTGTTTTACGAGGGTCTTCATGCACCTAATGCAGAAGTGCAGTTGTTGCGCATGGAACGTGTGGTTTGCTTGGTCTTTGTTTGTGGTGGTCTCGCACTCCAATTTGGTTGGTTTCTGGACTCCGTGTTTGTTATCGTTTGTCCATTGTGTCTTCACATGTGGTTGTTCTCTGTCTCTTCCACATTCACATTTGTGTCTATGGTCCTTTTCTCTAGCATTTTGTCGCCGACAACATGGAACCATGTAACTTTACGGGAGCTAATGGCAGTTGTGCACTTTATATCTTTGGATTTCTTTGACAGTGTCACTGATAATTTTGTTGAGGAGTATAATCTTTTTGGATCAAGCAAAGATTGTTGGCTTTGTTTTACGGGTGCATTGGTTATCATCTGGTTGGTGCGTAAGTTTGCCTCCTAGCTCATATTTTGGTGGTGGATGTGATGACCCGTGGAACTTGTGTTTCAAACAGCATGAATGCTCATGTGATTTCAGCATTGCATTCAAAGACAATGTGCAGCCCCTCGTTCGTGTTCTCAAACAGCCCTTGAAGATAAAGATTCAGTTCATGATCATAAAGTATGTTTCTACTAATGGTAGGGCGTTAAAGTTGCTTCGAGTGTATGGTACATATCAATACAAGAAAACAGCTCGTTTGCGAGGGAAATTTGCGACGCCGAGTTTCTCTCGCAAATCTGCGTGGTATTTGCGACGAATATGCGTGTAATCCCAAACATCATCATAAAGTCGTCGCAAATCCGCGACGTTATTTTTCGTCGCAATAAGGTCGCTAAATTGCGACGGTATTGCGACGTTTTCGTGTAAAGGGTGAACTCTGCGAGGAGTGAGCGACGTATTTGCGTCGAACACGTNATTGCGACGGTATTGCGACGTTTTCGTGTAAAGGGTGAACTCTGCGAGGAGTGAGCGACGTATTTGCGTCGAACACGTAATCACCCCAGAGGACTCGCAAATTTGCGACGCGTTTGCGTTCAAAACTAGGAGGAACCGACAACAAGACGCAAATACGTCGCAAATTTGCGA
>OVAP01005889.1:0-12458 GCA_900406295.1 Aurinia saxatilis
ATCTCTTATATAGGTGGACTTTTCCTGAAACCCTAAAAGCCCAAAGCCCAATCTGTTAACAGACGTTGGTGTCGATCGACACCCTCGGAGTGTCGATCAACACCCATGGCTTTGTGTCGATCGACACTACTGTAGTGTCGATCGACACCTNAATAAACACCCTAATTAGTATGAGGCCTTTTGGGAAGAAACCCAATACGAAAACTGTGAGGGATGTGGCCCAAAGCCGACAATATCATACTAATAGGAGTTAATGAGCTTAAAAAATCCATTAATTGGTATCAGAGCCATGGTTCAGAGTCGTGGACCTAGAGAACCGATGTATCCTCGAGTCTTTGGTTTGAGGGGGAAGATTGTTGGGATATCAACCCAAAGTCCCACATAAGAAGTTAGCCAAAGTAGTGTCTAATATTTAAGTCAATAAACACCCTAATTAGTATGATGCATTTTGGGAAGAAGCCCAATAAGAAAACCGTGAGGGATGTGGCCCAAAGCGGACAATATCGTACTAATAGGAGTTAATGGGCTTACAAAATCCATTATCGTCTTTGAAAAAACCATTTTGTGCTTGTTATGTGTTTGTATAGAGAGCGGTAATGGAGAGAGGAAACGAAGAAGGGTATGCGTTGGAGGACTTCTAAGGCGGGCCCTTGATGCTCTTGCCAAAACAGCTGAAATGGTTTATTGATGCCAATATCTACCTAACATAACAATCACCTCTTTTTAATCTATCAAATGTTACCGGTTGCATATTTGTCTGTAACCTTGGCATCTAAAACTTTCACCAAAATCATGGAATTTGGTATTGTAATTCCTCATAATCAAACAATTTCGGGTAATCCCCCCAAAATTAAACAAATTATTGTGCAAGTTTGTGAGAGCATCTGTCCTCTTTTGGCTTTAGTTTGTACTCCGAGGTTTTTTGTTTTTATTTTCAGTTAACCGGAATATCCCAAGTTCTGTATCCCACCCTTTTATTTTTCTTTTTTAATACAATTATTAGTAGGAAAACAAAAAAAACTAATTATTGTGATAAAACCATATACATGCATCTTACTAGGTGATTGATCCGCACCCTGTGCGGACTGCCAATGATTTATTTTAAAAATACAGAATTAATTATATAATACTATGTAATAACTCTGATACTCTTTTAATTTGTATGATGTGTTTGTAAATAATAATTGAACAAAAGGTGCACAAGCCGACATGGGCACAAGGGCAAAGTAAAAAGTACACTTGCCGATCACATAAAAAAAAACATTATACTTTTATCTCTCACAAAATAAAAATAAAAGTGAACAATGAATTTCATGGTTGGACCACAAAAGTTTATAGACAATGATGATCGGTCTCCACTGTGTGCGGGCGGTTATATATCTGATATATCTATGCTATTTGTAATATATTTATCATTATATGTTAAAAGTGATGATGGGTTGTTATCTTTTTTTTAATCATTTGCTATGTTTATTTCCAACGATATTAAGTGTAAATTAATATTACAAAATATTATTGTATCAAATATATCATAGTTCAGAAGTGTAAATTTAAATGAAGAACCAACTTATCAGACTTCAACCATAAATATACCAAAATCTTAATTAAAATAAGTCTAAATATGTGTATTACATAAGCGATCGACCTGTGTGTTTTGATTTATTTTATTTCACCTAGATGGTCGGCACGCACCGTGTGTAGACTTTTTTTTTTTTTGTTATATATTT
Source organism: Aurinia saxatilis (assembly GCA_900406295.1). Lineage (NCBI taxonomy): Eukaryota > Viridiplantae > Streptophyta > Magnoliopsida > Brassicales > Brassicaceae > Aurinia > Aurinia saxatilis. The sequence goes on from OVAP01005889.1 coordinate 1,728, forward strand.
ATCCTATGTATTATATTCTGAATATTGTATATTAAGAACACTAATAAAACTCTTATCGGACTCGACTGAAGTTAGTATGATTTGATTTTGTTTGGTTTGGTTTTTTTTTTTCACTAAATGTTTGAATATATTAGCAAAAAGCAGAACCAAAGAGAGTTTTAAAGCTCTGTTCCCAGACCAGAACAGAGTAGCATAAGCAAGATAAAAAGAAAATATAAAAACCAAAGATAAGAAAAAATCACTGATAATTTGGTCGCTCTTGTTGGAAGAGCTCTACTAACCAACTCGGTGGTCCTCTCATAGGATTGTAATCCCAACTCCAATACCACACTTTGTGCTATCTTCGCTGCTCCTTTATTCCCCTGATTATGTTCGTAACTAAGCTCCCACCCTTCTTTATCCCTTGTGAGCTTGATCAGAGGGGCAAGGAGTCCGCGAACCGCTGGCCACTGTTTTGGGTCTTTTAAAGCCTTTATCATCTCCATCAAGGAGGACACAAAAGTAACATGTGTAATATGCAAACTGCTTAAGCTTTCCAAAGCCCAATCCCATGCATTAATTTTTGCTTCATAACAGCTAGTGATGTGCATATAAGCTCGTCTACTATGCATTAACACAATATCCGTGTGATCCCGAAAAACCCATGATGCCCCAGCCAGTTGTTTGGATGCACACCACGCAAACCCAATGTTCCTCTGAATTCATTTATTTATCCTTCCCAGAACTTGCAGTAGCTCTAAAATCTCCTTAAGCACACCTTTATTAGGCGACTTTATATATGAGTGACAATATATAGGAGAATAAATTAATTTTCATTTGACCAATCAAAATGATACTACATTATTAAAATTTAGTCACAAGTTAAAAGTCCGAACAAAAAATCAGAAGATATAAAAAACAATAGTTATGTCTTATTGAATTGGTTCTAAATTCTAAGTCGCAATAGTGAAAGTTATCAAGAGGTCCATCACATCCAGTCGTCCAATCCACCGTCTATGAAACTATATTTTTTTAACCATCATTCATATTCACTATTTAAAAATAGCAAACTCGTCAACCCTCCTAACATGATGTTGCTCAAGTTAGTAAAATTTTATTTGATGTACACATACATGCACAATATCAGTACTAAGACATAATCTCAACTTTTGTGTTACGCCAAACTTAATTTTCTTAGAAGATTAGTTAGCCTACATTTGCTAGAAACTACTAACACCTACTACCAATTTTTGACAGACCCAACAACAACAAAAATTTGCTTATGACTCAAGTAATATCCTCAGTCTAGTAACTAAAAATACTAATTATAAATAATGACTTAAATTTTTTAAGCTTGAACTTGTTTTAGTATTACAAGAGATACATTAGAGAGAAGCCCTAACGGCTTCAAAACACAATAATAATCACCATAACCGACGAAACTGCATAATACAAATCACAATCTGAGCTAAAGTGTTTGGGGATTTGACACAATAACACACTCCATAAATCACGGTTTTCAGAGAGTTAATACTGTAACCGGAAAAGAGATAGTGTTTTAGACGAGTGCAATGCTTGTCTCACCACTTGGTGGTTTACGGACACCGCCTAGATAGTCTCTTGCCTCTACTTTACTATATGCAAATATGTTATTCCCTCCTATCTCCTTAAGCTTCGCTTCACTCAGATGTTTCTCGGCCGAAGTTAACGCTACATCTCCTTTAAATATATCGTTCCCTGAAAGTTCTGAGAACTTCTTGTCATAAATCTTCTTTGCTGTGCTCATAGTTGAGTCTTCTTCAGGCTGCATAACAATATAGCAAAAGCATTAACATGATAATTACTTGGATTAAATGTCAAGAAACCACAGATTAAGAAGGTCTTACGATTGGAGAACCGAGGTTGATAAGTTGCCTTTTAAAGCCAAAGCTTGAGTTGTTCCAGACCGAGGTTGCATCTCAGGCGGTGGTGCAAAGATATTGTGTCCACTGATCTCTTTATACTTAGCATCAGAGAGTTGCTTCTTAGGCTTCATATCTGATTCGCTCTCCATTGTCCCACTTAGTTCTCGCCGTTTCGGTAACAAATCCTCTTCGTCACCAAACGATATATGATTTATACCACTTAATACTTGCTAAAAATCAACCAAAAACTTCAGAATCAGGACTAATAAATTAGTTTACAGAACAATCTAACAACATAACACGTGCGTGTGTCTCTCTTTTTTCTTCTTCTTAGTCATAATAACAAACTGTACAAAGCACGAATTGGTAAATATCTCGCGAAGAATATAGTCACGATTAACTATTCTGAAAATCTTCATCTATAATTAAAACCCTAACATCATCGATTAGGCAGATAGAGTCAATTATTAGAACTATCAATCATCGACCCAAAATACTAAATAAGTTTAATAGAAAACCCAGAATTCATCCCTAAAAAGTGGTTTGAAACCAGAAAACAACTAAACTCAAATCTTAACTGTTTTAAAAAATTGAAAAGAGAGACACTATTGAAAATCAATGAGGAACAAATTTAATTCTTCATATGATGGATTGTAATAAACAATAACTACGATTTGAGATTCACCATAAAATCTAGCTCACTCTCACAACAATCCCAAAAAAATGAATTCTAAAATAATTTTTAAAATCCATGTTAAAATTTATTAGACAATTTTATATATGTGAGTGACATGTATAAAAAAACAATTCAATCACTTCTCCATAGGATGAAATTAATATAAAATCAGGGTGAAACTAATCCATGTGGTGATATGCTTAAACCCATAATTTCCGCACGTCGTGAGCCATGACCTTTCCACGTCGTAGGCAGATCAAAGTCAATGAGGAGTCATAAACACGACGTGTCAGTCGGCCATTCGATACAAGTTTCGTCAACTTCCACGTAACTTTGTTGGAGTGAAGAAGTAATATAAAAACCCCGAAAGTCCTCTTCTCTGCTTTTCGTCTTGTTCATGGCGTCTTCTTCCTCGTGCTTGGTTCTCTTCGTCACTCTCCTTCTATTCACCAACTCATTCGCAGAGAATGCATCAGATCTAGAGGAGGAACTGGCTTTCCTCGCCGCGGAGGAATCGAAGGAGCAAATCCACGACGAGCAGTACCGAGACTTCGAAAATTACGAGGATCTCGAGGATCACCACGGAGAAGGAGGTGGAGAGTTTCATCATCATCACGAGGAGGAGGAGGAGGTCGTGGTGGTCGTCGACGAGAGAGACGTGGCGGTTTTGACCAAGGACAATTTCACGGAGTTCGTTGGGAACAATAGCTTCACGATGGTGGAGTTCTACGCTCCTTGGTGCGGCGCCTGCCAGGCTTTAGCTCCGGAGTATGCAGCGGCGGCGACGGAGCTGAAAGGTGTCGCGGCGCTCGCGAAGATTGATGCGACGGAGGAAGGGGATCTGGCTCAGAAGTACGAGATTCAGGGATTCCCTACCGTTTTCTTGTTCGTTGACGGTGAAATGAGAAAGACGTACGAAGGAGAAAGGACTAGGTACCTGCTTCTTGGAATCATTAGACTTAGAAGATGTATGTAGTCAAATCAAATGTGATACAATTTGGAATCTAGATGTATGTTATGTATGTATGTAGTCAAATCAAATGTGATACAATTTGGAATCTAGACGTAGATGTATGTGATACAATCTTTGATTTCGATGGCTTCAGTTATGAATCTGTGAGGCATTATTGATTTTTAGGGATGGGATTGTGAGTTGGCTGAAGAAGAAGGCCAGTCCCAGCATCCACAACATCACTACCCAAGAAGAGGCTAACCGCATTTTGTCTGCGGAACCCAAACTTGTTCTTGCTTTTCTCAACTCCTTAGTGGTAGGTATATGTGTATCCTTTCCTTTCTTGTGTTAACAATTGGCATTTTGTAAGTTTTTTTTTTCTCTTGCTCAGGGGACGGAGAGTGAGGAGCTCGCGGCTGCATCCAGATTGGAAGACGATCTCAGTTTCTACCAAACTGCAAGCCCCGATATTGCAAAGCTATTTGAAATAGAAACACAAGTTAAGCGTCCGGCCTTAGTTTTGCTGAAAAAGGAGGAAGAGAAACTCGCCACTTTTGGTATATAAATAATATTTACCTTTTTTTTTTCTTTTTCTTCTGCTGTCTAGATTTCCTCTCACTGTGTCCCCCTGGCAGATGGAAATTTCACTAAGGCGGCTATAGCAGAATTTGTGTCAGCCAACAAGGTTCCCTTGGTCATCAACTTCACTAGGGAAGGTGCATCATTGATTTTCGAAAACGCAGTCAAAAACCAAGTACAGACCATTATGTCTTTTGTAAGTTCCTCTGTTCATTGTTATGAACTAAGGAGATTGACTTTATAATTTTCAAACCGTGTCAGCTCATTCTTTTCGCTAAGGCAAATGAATCAGACAAATACCTTCCCACTCTGAGGGAGGTAGCAAAGTCCTTCAAAGGAAAGGTAATTGTTATCTCTTTACTTTTCCGGAACAGTTTTAGAGAAATAATCACCTTGTTGCGATTAATCTTATATAAGGAAAGGTAGATGTTTACTTTAGTTATTGAGTCAAAAGCGGAATTCTTGCTGTTTGTCTGCAGTTTGTATTTGTTTATGTGCAAATGGACAATGAGGATTATGGAGAAGCAGTTTCTGGATTCTTTGGTGTCACCGGCACTGCTCCCAAGGTGAACTAGTTGATGCATATTGTCCTGTGTCTCGGTTTTGTTTCTTTTATCCACCTGATACAATCAACCAAATATCACAGCCCAAAAGAACTCTTAAAGTTTTAAGTATATCCAGTTTCTCCTTGTGTATACAGGTTCTTGTATACACTGGAAATGAAGATATGAGGAAGTTTATTCTGGATGGTGAATTGACCGTAGAAAACATTAAGGTCAGCTCAACTTTTCCGTTTTATATGAAATGTTGTGGCTTCACAATTTTATCTGGAAAATTATCTTCAGGTAAATGACTTTGTTTTTGTTTTAACAGACACTTGCGGAAGATTTCTTAGCAGACAAACTCAAGCCTTTCTACAAGTCAGATCCGTTGCCTGAAAACGTAAGCCTTTCCACATTTTTAACACACACATCTAACATCCCTCATAATACTGATTCACTAGGTTCAAAATGAAATGCAGAATGACGGTGATGTTAAGATCATTGTGGGAAACAATTTTGATCAGATTGTTCTTGACGAGTCAAAGGATGTTCTTCTCGAGGTAATAGTCACTTGTTGTAATTGAAACTTGCTTGCAGGTATCTTTTAGTTATATACCTGAAGCGTTAGTTTTGTCACAGATATATGCTCCTTGGTGTGGCTACTGCCAGTCATTTGAGCCCATCTACAACAAGCTTGGGAAGTATCTGAAAGGCATAGACTCGTTAGTTATAGCTAAGATGGATGGTACCACCAATGAGCATCCAAGAGCCAAGGTAATTTTTCTTCTTCTTTTCAATGCAAAAAGGTTTTGGTGATTCAAAACACAATTAAAGATTCTGATTATTCCTTTTATATTTCAGGCTGATGGGTTCCCAACAATCCTGTTCTTCCCTGGTGGAAACAAGAGCTTCGATCCGGTAAGCAAAGACTATTCACTTTGTATATCAAACATGTTTATAGAACTACTTAAATACTGATTTTTTTGTTACAATTGTTGCTGCGTTTAAAAAAAAAAAAACAGATCACTGTGGATGTTGATCGTACAGTAGTGGAATTGTACAAATTCTTAAAGAAGCATGCGTCAATCCCATTTAAACTTGAGAAACCGGCTACACCTGAACCGGTCATCTCAACCAAGAAAGCCGATGAGAAGATTGAGGGTGACGGTGTAAAGGATGAGTTGTGATGATGCTTCACTTGTTGCAAGGAAGAGAGTGTCTTGTTTGTTGGTTATAGTCTTGTTATAGATGCTACAAGATCTTACAGTTGATTCCGAATAGGTTCGTTGTTGGAAAATGGATTGTTGTTCTTTACTTGTATGCTATGAATTGAATACATTTTGGTTACCTGAGTCCAGATTAATGTTGTTTGATGTGTCACGCTCTAGTTAGGTTTTTATGAACAATAAAGGATAAGGAACGACATGAATAGTGGTTGACTCTCATGACGTTCTAGTATATTCATTTCAACAATTTCCTTTCTGTTTTTTGATGAATTCTTTTAGCAATATATCATGGAATGAAAGGGATTCTATATAAGTTGTCAGGTATGTATAAACCAAAACGCGCTGCATAATCTTGAGATACACATAGATATAAACTCGGTTTCGGTTCACCAATCTATATCTATGCAACCATATCTAAAAAAACGAATCCAGAAAAATGGTTCGATTCCCCCAAAACATATATATGAAACCATGTTTATAATACGAGGAATCAATTACAGTTACAAATCCTACTGTTTTAATTTTATGTAGAGGGTGTTAGTGGTTTGTGTATTTGAAAAGAATTGGAAATCCAAACCAAATCTAATGTTATTGGATTAGTGATTTTAAAATCCAAATTCAAATTCAAATCAAGTGTTATTCCTTATATGATTTTAAAATCCAAATCAAAATGAAGTGTTATTCAATACTAAAAAAATTTCAACGGATTTGGTTTTATAATGGATTTCAAAATAAAAAATACAAAAACTCAAATATGTAGAAAAACCTTTGATATTTCAGAATGGATTTACAAATACTACTTGAAATCATAATATATTTGAAAAATCCTAAACAGATTTGGAGTAGTTTCCAAATCCCTTCAAATACACAAACCAATAACAGCTCCTATTTTTTGTGAGCTTTTTGGAGTTTTTTTGTTTTTTTTGCTAAGAATGTAAATATTATATAGATGAAGATGAGGAGTTACAACTTGTGAAACAATTTGTGTAGCCTAAAACATCAAATACATGAAGAGATTGGTCCCATGAAAAAAAACATGGAAGCAATATATCATCCGGTACTTTTTGATATCTCAGTTTTGAAATCTCTGATAACAAGTTGTAGCGGTAAAGAGCCTGATCCTTTCGATGCAGAGATGAAACCATGCTTGGCACACGTAGAGAAGACCAAGAAAGAGCATAAGAAACGTCCAAGTAACAACCGAAAACTGTTTCATCCGGCAGCCAAAACAAGAAGCCTTAAACTAAACTGTTAAAGGAGGCTCGAACAGGACCGTCCTCAGAGTCAAGTATACGACACTCAATTAACGAAGCTAGAACCAGCACTAAAATGAGACTACACTAACTAACAGAACCTAGATGCGCTAACTCACTCTACCTAAACCCCTCCCAAGATGTCGGCTAGCAGAAAGTCAAGCATCTAGCCCAAAAGCCTTACTACCTCCTCCGAAAGACAAAGGACGCAACCTATACTCTAACTCAAGAACCCTCCTGGAAGCCAAACAAATGGAGACTACTCCAAATCCACTAAAGAAAGCAAGCCTAAAGTAACCCTTAAGTCTTGTTGAACGAGTTAATGCCCTAAGACAGAATACCCACACACGCAAGGAAAGGGCAGCACGCCCCACAAAAGTAGATCTGAGACCCCGGAGTAAAGAAGTCGAGACAATTTCCTGCCGGTAAAGAATCGAAGCACCGCAGCCGTTGCTACACCACCTGGATCCGCAGAAAACCTCATTAGGCTCGAGACCGAGTTGCCGATGCAGCAAGGGCTAATCAGAGGAAAGCAATGCCTCCGCGAAGAGACGGTGGCTGACACAACCAAAGCTGGTGCCGTCCTCGAGCAATACAGATCCGCTGCAGACAATCACCGTCGCACGACCACCTACGGACTAGTCTCCACTACACGCCGTGAAATGAAGGAAACTCTACGTTGGCCATCGAGGACATGTCCACCTCCCCACGGAGGAGCAGATCTACCAAACAAGAGGGACCAGAGTAGCAAACAAGGAAAGGAAAGGGGCCCTCTCACGGCACCGGACAGAGCCGGCGGCCGGAGGGGCAACACAAGATCTAGAAGAGGAAGCCTGCTCTGTCGCCTTTGGGAGAGAAAGGTTTCGCTCGCGCGAGATGCACGCGCTCGAAAACTCTCTATTACACTTCTTCAGAGTTTGTTTTACTATTATTATTATTATTATTATTATTATTTTAATGAGCTTAGACTTCAACCTTATAAATTTTATGATATTCCACAATTCTGATACATCTCCATTTACCCTAGCAATTTCATATTTATTCTTTGTAACAAAGGATTATATCAAATATATGTAACATACGACAACAAAAGGAAAAAGGAAAAATGTACAATCAAATGTTTTAACACGTATTAATTAAAACTATAAAAAGTTGATTGACAAATATTTCAATCATGTAAATTATAATTTTACCAATTGTAGAACTCTTGTGCAAGGGACAACGATCTTCATGAAGGATTTGATAAAAGAACCATATGGAAGACTGTAAAAGGAATATGAAGAGAATGTAGGACCATTAAAAGGATACGTTTGGGGAAAAGAGAAGTAGTTTTGGTATTAAATGCTGAGTATGTTTGAAGATAGCCGTACAAGTAAAGGAAGAAAAATTTCAGGAATAAAAGTATCTACACGGTATATTAGACCATGCCATGTAGTTGAGAGAGCATCGGATCATTTGAAGTCATTAGACAATATGATGCAGCATTTAGGTTTTGTGGATTATATAAGTGAGAGACTTGGAAATTCGGGATTAATTTTAATAAGAGAGAATGTAATAATCTGTGAAGTGCTCGAAGACCGAACTTGAGCAGATGAAGGACAACAGTTGAGCTAACCTTAACTATAACTCAATTAAGATGGTGGCCGAACCTTAGAAATTTCAGAGTAGAGAAAATCTTTATTATTTTAAGCACTAGAATAGTATTGCATTAAAATAGTATTGGGTTTTATTCCAAACCATTACATTATTTCTTACACCAAAAAGGAATATTCTAGGTATATTCTGTTTCATTCCAATTTTTTTTCTAGTTTGACCTATTATCTATCAAAATTATAAATTATACCCCCTTATTTTATATTTTTAATAAATTTATCCACTAAAACTCAATTTGTCTAATTGATTGATGTGGATTATCAATTTAAAATAATAAGAAAGTAAAAATGTCACATATTAATAATAATCAAATTGTTTTTGTAAAAAAATTAAATAAAAATAATATAAATAATAATTGCATGGATGATGGAACAACATCAATCATCAATACTTTAAAAGATGTGAACAAACNGAAAGTAAAAATGTCACATATTAATAATAATCAAATTGTTTTTGTAAAAAAATTAAATAAAAATAATATAAATAATAATTGCATGGATGATGGAACAACATCAATCATCAATACTTTAAAAGATGTGAACAAACAACTTTTGGATCAATTAAAGGAGCTAAGTGCACAAAGACAACACCATTTGGAGATTCAAAACAAGACTTATGCCTTGAAAGAGTTAAGAGAAGAAAACAAAATTTTGCTTCAAAACCTGAACTCTCTACAAGATCCGGATGCTCGTCTATATTTTCAAAATGAACGAAGACGAATTTTACAAAAAAGAGCCGAACAACAACAAGATCAACAAGATCCGCCTCAACCTAGTTCATTTGGACAATATTTTAATAATTTGAATGGACCTGACAGCGATTTACCTGATTATTAAGTCATTTGTTGTTTGTTGTTGTTGTTGTTGTTTTCATTTATATTAATTTATTTTCTGTTTTTTAATTTTCATTTATTTTTTATATTTTATTTTTACTTTTTCTACCATTTATGTCTTTTTAAAGTTTATTATTATTTTATGTCATCATATCTTCTATTATATAAATGTTATTTATATTTTAGATTTTTAATTACCAATGAAAACATTATTTATATAAAATTTTGAAATAGTGTGGATGTAAGAAATGTAAATATTCACTTGATTAATCATTTTAATAAACATTATGCATTTAAAATATATATGGAAATTTCTAATTAAAGATTTTGAAATATGAAAGACCTTTTTATAAAAAAATAAGTTTAGCACTAAAATAGTACAACACTAAATTTTTGCACTAGATGTAGTGCAAAAAAGTGGTTTGCACTATTTTAGTGTCCAATATAGTGCTGGGTTGGAGAAGATTTTGCACTAAAATAGGATTTGGTGTAGGATTTAGTGCTGGGTTGGAGATGCCCTTAGTATTAATTACATGTAATTCTGAAACAAGAATGAAGAAGTGATTGAGATGGTTAGATAATTAATAAGCATTCAACCAAGCCGGGTAAAAAGATGATCGGTCATTTTGTGTAAAATAAGATGGTAATGGTTGAACATATTGGTAGCGTCAGATAATCAGTTTATCAAATAGGATGGATTCGGTAGCACAAAGCTATGAGAAGCACAATGTGGTGAGGTGTTTTTCAAACCTTACATTTTTGCAAAAACCATAAAAATTTGGGGAAACACGTCGTTTTAGTTAGTAGGTAAGGATTTAACAGCTCGGGATTTCGTAGTCGATTAATCTAGTGAGTTGCATGTCACATTTTCAGATCACAAAATCTTTCAAATACCTCACCTCACCTGGTAAACATTTGCAACTTTTACGGCAGGCCAGACCCAAGGCTAAAGCCCAAGAAACACAAGCTTTAGGCACCAAAATTTTAATAGGAATATGGGGCAGCATAATTAAACAAGTTCTNGGAATATGGGGCAGCATAATTAAACAAGTTCTTTATTGTGGTCTAATGGTTATGTTATCATTACGTAGGGATCGAATCCACAGAGACCGAAAATAAAATGCTACTAGTCTAA
>OVAP01005890.1:0-12456 GCA_900406295.1 Aurinia saxatilis
AAAGAAGAAGGGAATAAGTATAAGCTGTTGATATTCTCTCATATTTGATAGTAAGAAGAATGAGGAGGTGTATGTGTATGTTTGTGGTCCTCACGGTCTGGCTCGTGTATATTTCCAGCTCGAGCCATGTAGTTGGAGCCCAAAACAAGACCGGTGCTACCATTCACCCGTTTGAAGGTCTGTGTGTTTTCTTCATAAATAATGTGACTAGAACGGGCCCGGTCTCGGCCCATCCGTTTTTGAAATACAAATTAACGAATCTAATCTAATCTAAGCAGGTGGTGCATTGAACAGCATCTTCGCGGCTTGGAATCTCCAGGCCCCCAAGGAATGGAACACCACCGGCGATCTTTGCTCCGGCGTCGCCATCGACGACGACGTCACCGTCGACAGCGAGTCCTACAGTCCTCTTATCAAATGCGACTGCACTTTCCTCAACTCCACACTCTGTCACATCACCGCCCTGTATGATTTTGATTTCGATTTCGATTCTCTCTCTCTGTGTTTTACAATCAATTTCAATTGTATTGATCTCTCTTCTTTTCTTTTCTCGCAGGAAAGNAAATTTTGATTTTGATTTCGATTCAATCAATTTCAATTGTATTGATCTCTCTTCTTTTCTTTTCTCGCAGGAAAGTTTATGCCAAGGATGTTAAAGGACCTATTCCTCCACACCTCTGGACTTTGGACCATCTCACCTATCTGTATGCTTGAGGTCTTGTAAACTTATCTATTGGTGTGACTGACTTTTAAATAACATCTTTCTTTCTTCTTTTGTGTTCAGGAATCTCAGTAAAAATTCTCTCACAGGTGTCCTGCCTCCTGCTATTGCTAATTTGACTCGACTCAAATCGCTGTGAGTCTCCAATAACCTTCTTCTTCAATTCCTAATGTATCTGACTCTTGTTTATATCACTTAGGACCTTCGCGATCAATTCATTGTCTGGTCCTGTGCCTAACGAAATTGGTTTGCTTACTAATTTAACCACACTGTAAGCTCTACCCTTTCTCTTTATCCTTTCCTTTTACACTATCATTTCTCTTTTCATGCTTCCTTCATATCTCTTCTGCAGCTCTCTTAGTTCAAATGAATTTTCTGGTTCTATACCACCTGACATTGGAAATTGTACCAAATTAGAGTTTCTGTGAGTACTGTTCCTCCCACCTTTATATGCACCAAGCTGTAAATACAAATAACTTAACCTCTCCAAATTTATTGTATGCTAGGTACATAGACAGTTCTGGAATGAGCGGCCAAATACCATTATCATTTGCCAGTCTTGTGGGGCTCAAAGAAGTGTAAGATATGTTCTTCCATAATTCCTACTTCACTCCTTTGTTTGTCTTGACGCGATTTTCTCCTTAAATGTTGTCCCAGTTGGATTACGGATATGGAAGTTACAGGTCAGATACCAGATTTCATAGGAGGCTGGACCGAGCTTATTAATTTGTAACAAGATTTCATTTCTGCACTTTTCTTCTATNTTTTTCTCCTTAATATGGAAGTTACAGTTGGATTACGGATATGGAAGTTACAGGTCAGATACCAGATTTCATAGGAGGCTGGACCGAGCTTATTAATTTGTAACAAGATTTCATTTCTGCACTTTTCTTCTATCGATTTGCTTCATTGCACTCTTTTAAAGACGTCATATACTATTGCATTAGTTTCCTTTTGAAACTTCATACTTGCATACTAAATCTGGGATTCATGATTTACTGCAGGAGAATTTTTGGGACTGCTTTGAGTGGTCCGATACCATCATCATTTGCCAATTTAACTTCTTTGATAGAGCTGTAAGTGTTGCATCACTATTCTTTCATTATTGTTAAACCGTGGCTCTTCTTCCCTCCCTTTTATCCACGTATTCCTATCACCGGATGTTTAAATGTAGGAGGCTAGGTGATATATCTAATGGAAGCTCTTCTCTTGAATTCATCAAAGATATGAAATCTCTGAGTATTTTGTAAGGCAGCTTTCTTTCAACTTCCACTCCAATTTATGATCAAATTCATGCACTTTGTGTATTTAACATTGATGTATATGTCGCAGAGTACTGAGGAACAGCAATCTCACTGGAACAATACCATCTGATATTGGAGAATACATAAATTTGCTACACGTGTAAGCATATATGCCCTTCGTTTCTTTAAATGCTCTAGAGTATAAAAACTGTTTCAGGGTCTTCTCTGTCAAAAGTGCGAGATGCTGTGAGAAAAACTACGAGACTGCATTAAGCTTGATAATACCATTTCTTTCAGTGCTTAACAGTGTTACCTTATAATTCGTGTTTGTTATCCAGTGATTTAAGCTTCAACAAACTATCTGGACCGATTCAGGCACCGCTTTTCAACTTAAGTGGACTTACCTACTTGTAAGATGATATAGCGCTGCTTATTATGTTCCTTTATGTACAATTGCTCAAATAACTAGAGAAAAGCTTTGTTTTCTTCATTTAGGTTTCTGGGAAACAACACCTTGAATGGTTCCTTGCCCATTCACAAGAGTCCGTCTTTGATCAGTATGTGAGTAAACCAGATCTTTGCATAGGCATGTATAAAAGTGTTATAAATTATAACTGTTTCATCTTTTGAAGCTACTGCTACCACTGATGTATAATCAACTTCCACACACTTTTACTGGCTCTTATTCATGTTGAACAATGCACAGAAAAATTCCCAAGATAATCTGGAATGTCGTTTGGTGTTTGATACATAATTTGTAGATCTTACCTAGTTTTGTTTTCAACTGGCAGAGATGTGTCATACAATGATTTATCTGGAAGTCTTCCTTCTTGGGCAATAGACTTTAACCTGTAAGTAAACAAACACTGTAGTCCGACAAAAGTTCCTGTCATAGGGGATGGTAAAAAAATGTATTGTTATTTGTGCAGGAACCCAGTTGCAAACAACTTCGAATTAAAAGATCAGAATTCAAGGTGATTTTGTTGAATTTACATTTTGTTGGTGCTTGAATTATAACATGTTCCTCTTTTCTGCAAAGGATGCATTTTTAGACGACTTATCATATTTCTCCTTAAACTTGTGTTCCTTTTTGTTAAAAAGTAATACGACAAGACTGGACTGCTTGCAGAAGAACTTCCTCTGTAATAAGATAAAAGGAGAATGTAAGTGTACCAAAATAATATCCTCGTATCTGTTGTTCTCCATGTTGCAGTGAGCAAACACATGAAAGTGTTAGCCTTGTCCTATCGGAAGAAATCTTGTTTAAGGATCTTCTCTTTTGAATGGTGTGTAGATGATAGCTTTTCAATCAACTGCGGAGGCCCACAGAAGAGGACTAATGGCGGAGTTTTATATGAGAGCGATGAAAATGATCTTGGACCGGCTTCTTTCTTCGTGAGTGATGTTCAGAGATGGGCAGTCAGCAGTGTAGGAATTTTTGCTGGAAGTAGCAGTAATATATACAATGCTCGTTCAACAGCAAGTTTCCTCACTCAGGATTCAGCCCTATTTCAGACAGCACGACTTTCTGCATCTTCTCTAAGGTATTATGGGTTGGGGCTACAAAGTGGAAATTATACAGTAAAACTTCAGTTTTCCGAGTTACAAATTCTAGGTTCTAACACTTGGACGGGTACTGGAAGACGACGTTTTGACATATATGTCCAGGTGCGCACAACTTGACTGAGTTTTCCTCAATATCTTTAGAAGTTTACATTTTCTTAAATGTGTGGATGTTATTGTCATATCATTGCCTCTCAGATAAACTTATACGAGTTGAATCTTAGATAAATCTTTGCCTTTCGAAAAACTTGTGTCAGACATTCTTTTCGTATCAATTTGGTTTGAATGAGTTCTTATATTCTCCTTTTCTTTTTTTTTCCAGGGAAGACTTGTTGAAAAAGATTTTGATATACGTAAATCAGCTACTGACTCAACTACTACAGGAGTTCGTATATCCTCCTATAATGCATCCGTATCAAAAGGTTACCTTGAAATTCATCTTTTCTGGGCTGGAAAAGGAACTTGTTGTATTCCTATGCAAGGGGCTTATGGGATATCAGTATCGGCCATCAGTGTAACATTAAGTAACTAATGCTTGTGACATTAATATTTTCTTCTAATTTTCACCATCTCTTGATTCTAGTGAACAAATGGTGGTGGCATTTTGTTTCAGATCTTACACCAACTCTGCGTCAAGATCATAGGGACAGAAGTAGCAGTAGCACTCTAGTAGGGGTCATTGCCGGAGTAGGAACTTTAACCATCTTGGTGGTGGGTGTGGCCATTTTCATCTTTCAGAGGAGAAGAAAGCGGTATACAGATGATGAAGGTAGATATAACAAATTTTCCTGAGTCTGAGCAGTTTGGCCCTTTCACTAATTTTACTTTTTCTTGCAGAGCTGCTTGCTATGGAGATAAAGCCTTACACCTATACTTACTCAGAACTTAGAAGTGCAACTCAGGATTTCCATCCCTCAAACAAGCTTGGTGAGGGAGGATTTGGGGCTGTTTATAAGGTAAGCCCCACAATGAAGAGGAAGAAATGTTATATGCAAAACACTTTTTTATATAATTTGTTTTGAATGACACACAAACAGGGAAAACTCAATGATGAAAGAATGGTAGCAGTAAAGCAATTATCAGTTGCATCCAGGCAAGGCAAAGGTCAATTTGTTGCAGAAATTGCTACAATTTCTGCAGTTCAACATCGCAACCTAGTAAAACTTTACGGGTGCTGCTTTGAAGGAGATCATCGGTTGCTTGCATATGAATACCTTCCTAACGGAAGTCTTGATCAAGCTCTATTTGGTACGCACAGAAAGATAATTCATCAATCCATGCTTCTGGCAGGCTGAAAGAAAAAACTCAATTGTGCANAGCTGAAAAAAAAAAACTCAATTGTGCACTTGTGATTAATTTTGGATGTTGCAGGGGAGAAGACTTTCCATCTTGATTGGTCAACCCGTTATGAGATATGTCTAGGAGTAGCCAGGGGTCTCGTTTATCTCCACGAGGAGGCGAGGGTTCGTATAGTACACAGGGATGTGAAAGCCAGCAACATTTTGCTTGACTCTACACTGGTCCCAAAAATTTCTGATTTTGGACTTGCAAAACTATATGATGACAAGAAAACGCACATGAGTACTCGAGTAGCAGGGACAATGTAAGTATCTGCAAATCCTCAAGTCTTGTTTTGTAGCACAGCAATGGATATATTAAGTATTTTTTGGTGTTGTTGTTGTTGTTGTATATATGAATGCAAAGTGGATATCTTGCGCCAGAGTATGCCATGCGGGGACATCTAACAGAGAAAAGTGATGTGTATGCCTTTGGTGTTGTGGTTCTGGAGTTGGTCAGTGGAAGACCAAACTCTGATGTTAACTTGGAGAAGGAAAAAAGATATCTCCTTGAATGGGTATGTATGTCTTAACATCTCATAAAAGATGGATCTCCTTTTCTTTATTGGTCACAACTTGAACATATCTTGCGATTATACTGGTTGTTAACAGGCATGGAATCTACATGAGAAAGGGCGTGAAGTTGAACTTATTGATGGTGAGCTAAGTGAAGTGAACATGGAACAAGTAAAACGAATGATAGGCGTTGCTCTGTTGTGTACTCAGACAAATCATGTGTTGAGACCAGCAATGTCCCGAGTGCTGGTAATGTTGTCAGGAGATGTTGAGGTGAACGACATCAGTGGTAAGCCNCTTGGTCACAACTTCAACATATCTTGCGATTATCCTTGTTGTTTAACAGGCATGGAATCTACATGAGAAAGGGCGTGAAGTTGAACTGATTGATGGTGAGCTAAGTGAAGTGAACATGGAACAAGTAAAACGAATGATAGGCGTTGCTCTGTTGTGTACTCAGACAAATCATGTGTTGAGACCAGCAATGTCCCGAGTGCTGGTAATGTTGTCAGGAGATGTTGAGGTGAACGACATCAGTGGTAAGCCAGGATACCTAACGGACTGGAGATTTGATGACACCACAAGCACCTCTGTGAGTGGCTTTCAAAACAAAGACACAGGCGCTTCAGAGTCCCAAGTGGATATGAAAGAGGAAAGATGAGAAAGATTTGTCTCCTGTGTGCGTGGTAGCTGAAAGGAAAACATGTGTTTGTAAGTATTAAATGTTGATGTGTGTCTTTAATAATAAAAGAAAGCATCTGGGCTTGACTGGTCCGATTATGTATAGTATAGACAGAGTTTAGTACATTTAAAGTATGACCACCAGAGTTAAACTATGAGCAGCATTGCAAGCAGCCATTGTTGAAACCGGGAAGTCCACTCTCGGTGTGACGCGCGTGCATTCCAGCGTCTAGAGTAAAGTCGCGTGAGACAAACGAAGTCGCGTGGGGGGTTGATTAGTGAGGTAGTTTAAGCTGGATTAATTAATTCAAATGGCATCTAGCTCTCTTCAAAGTCCAAATGAAGAACATGATTATCATTCATTAGTCGTCTTTTCGAACTANGGCGTTGCTCTGTTGTGTACTCAGACAAATCATGTGTTGAGACCAGCAATGTCCCGAGTGCTGGTAATGTTGTCAGGAGATGTTGAGGTGAACGACATCAGTGGTAAGCCAGGATACCTAACGGACTGGAGATTTGATGACACCAGAAGCACGTCTGTGAGTGGCTTTCAAAACAAAGACACAGGCGCTTCAGAGTCCCAAGTGGATATGAAAGAGGAAAGATGAGAAAGATTTGTCTCTCCTGTGTGCGTGGGTGTGGGGTAGCTGAAAGGAAAACATGTGTTTGTAAGTATTAAATGTTGGTGTGTGTCTTTAATAATAAAAAAAAGCATATGGGCTTGACTGGTCCGATTATGTATAGTATAGACAGAGTTTAGTACATTTAAACTATGACCACCACAGTTAAACTATGAGCAGCATTGCAAGCAGCCATTGTTGAAACCGGGAAGTTCACTCTCGGTGTGACGCGCGTGCATTCCAGCGTTGAGATTAAAGTCGCGTGAGACAAACGAACTCGCGTGGGGGGTGATTAGTGAGGTAGTTTAAGCTGGATTAATTAATTCAAATGGCATCTAGCTCTCTTGAAAGTCCAAATGAAGAACATGATTATCATTCATTAGTCGTCTTTTCGAACTAAACTTAAAACAAACCAAACCTCCGTTAGATTTTGGCGGCTCTTACCTTCTCCGTCGGCGATGCCCAAGCTACGGCAGTCTCTTCTGTGTCTGGTCCTCACGGTCTGGTTCTTGAGTAGCACCGGTTCGGTTCGAGCTCAAAACCGAACCGGAGGAGGCACGACTCATCCCGACGAAGGTCTTTGTCTTCTTCTTCGGATCTTAATTGATCTTTCCCATATAATTTGTTTGTTTGGGTTGAACCGGTGGTTTAGTTATGAATTTGAAATGATAATTTGATGTGAACAGCGCGTGCATTAAATGCAATATTCGCGGCGTGGAAGATCCCGAATGCGAGGGAATGGAACATAAGTGGGGAGCTATGCTCCGGAGTGGCGATCGAGGAAGGTGTGCAAGTGGACAACAAAGCCTACAACCCTCTCATCAAATGCGACTGTACTTTCCCCAACTCCACCTGCCGCATCACCGCCCTGTACGTCCTCTTTATGCACGCACACCATCTGTTCGATCTTATGTCTCTCTCTCAATCTCCTTGTTTTCGTTCTCGCAGCAAGGTTTATGCCAGAGATGTTGGAGGACCTATACCTCAAGATCTCTGGACTTTGACTTACCTCACCAATCTGTATGTCTTTCTTTTGCTTTTTCCTATCCAATCACTTTGATTCTAATGCATTTCATCTCAATCTTTCAGCAACTTAGCTCAAAACGTTCTCACAGGCACCCTCCCTCCTGCTATTGGAAACTTGACCCGAATGCAATGGATGTAAGCCCTTTCTACACTTTCCATCTTTTCTTTTCCAACATTTCTCCCTCAAACTCTTTTATCTTTATCATCTAGGACTTTTGGGATCAATACCTTGTCTGGACCCATTCCTAAGGAGATTGGTTTGCTTACGGATTTGAGATCACTGTAAGCTTACTCTCCATTCTTTTAATACCATCACACTGATTCTACAACATTTTTAATCTTCCTTCTTTAATTATTATGTTTCCTGCAGTTCTCTTAGTTCAAATAACTTTTCCGGTTCTATACCACCTGAGATTGGCAGTTGTACAAAACTACAAAAATTGTGAGTATATCTGTTAAATGCTTTTCTATATGATAACTTTTCCTTCAAAATCAGAATTTTTCTGCCCAATCTATTATTTTTTAAAGACTTTCTTACGTTTATTGCAGGTACTTAGGAAGTTCTGGACTAAGTGGGGATATACCTTTATCATTTGCTAAGCTCTTGGATTTGGAAGAAGCGTAAGATATATTGAATTCGTATTATAAGCTCTATCTTTGGTTTTCCTCTGCTATTCTTTACATTCTCTTTTTGCCTTTGGAGTGATGTTTTCCTTGATTTTGTACCAGTTGGATTACAGATATGGAACTAACAGGGCGGATACCAGACTTTATAGGAAACTGGACAAAACTTACTGTCTTGTAAGAGGATTTCATTTCTACGCAGTTATATAATCGATTTCTTTCATTGCTCTTGTTTTACATATTGTGCTTTAAGTTTAGCTTGCCTGGAAAATTCTACAACTCATTTAAATTTTGTATTCAATTATTGGTACACACTTTACTGCAGGAGAATTTTTGGTACTAGTTTAAGTGGTCCGATACCGTCGTCATTTTCCAACTTAACGTCTTTGACAGAACTGTAAGTGTTGGTTATTGTTCAAGAGTTCTTTTTTTTTTGTCCCTTTCTCCACATATTCCAAGCCTTAATACTATCACGGGGTCTCTAAATGTAGGAGGTTAGGGGGTATTTTCAACGTAAGTTCTTCTATCGGATTCATCAAAGACATGAAAAATCTAACTACACTGTAAGGCAGCTTCTTTTCTGTTTTACTCCAATTCATGATCAAATTAATGGATTGTTGTAATCTTTCTTCCTCCTCAACGTATTTACGTCGATGGTATATGTCGCAGAGTATATAGAAACAGCAATCTCACTGGCAGTATACCGTCTGATATTGGAGAATATTCGAACTTGCAGCAACTGTAAGTACATATGCCAATATGTTTCTTTAAATGCTTTTAAAGCTGTTTCAAGGTCATTCTCTGTCGAAAAAATGAGATGCTTTATGAAAATATCTGAGAGAAAATGAGATGGTCCTGTTTGATGTGTTGCTGTGCAATTTATGTCTGTTCTTCAGTGACTTAAGCTTCAACAAACTAGCTGGACCAATTCCAGCTTCGCTTTTCAACTTAAGTCGACTTAGTTACTTGTAAGATGATACTTTTTCTGCTTATTTTGTGTTTTATGTCCAATTACTTGGATACGTGTTTTTTTAAATTTGGCTGTCTTCATATTAGGTTTCTGGGAAACAACACGTTGAATGGCTCTTTACCCACTCAAAAGAGTCAGTCTTTGAGAAATATGTGAGTTCTCTTCACTCATTTATAAAAGTGATACGCATTTATAATCGCTCTCCTGATGTACACTCATGTTTTACGATTGTTTCATACTAATTAATGTTCAATTCTTGGTGGCACATAAGACTTGCCAAGATAATCTGGAATCTTGTTTCGTATTTGTAACATATTGGTAGAGCCTAACAATTATTGCCTTTTATACTGGCAGAGATGTATCATACAATGATTTATCCGGAAATCTTCCCTCTTGGGTCAGCTTGCCAAACCTGAACCTGTAAGTAGAGGAACAGTATAATTCAACAAAACCTCATGGACTGTTGTGAGGACATTTCCAAACTTTAGGGAAATTTTCCTTATGTAGATTTATTAGGCTTCTCTATATATCCAGTACGAAGCTTTCATTTTTGGAAGGGATTTATCTTAATTGTATGTAGAAGGATCATTAAAAAACCAAAAAAATGTTATTTGTGCAGCAACCTGGTTGCGAACAACTTTACATTGGAAGGTCTTGACAACAGGTGAGTTTTTATTTATATAGGTACCAGTTTTTCTCTCTTTCCCATCTTTTTCTGTAAAAAAGTGCAAGTATAAATAACTATCTTACTCTTTCTTTATTCCTTTTTTAAAGGGTTTTATCAGGTCTGAGATGCTTGCAGAAGAACTTCCCTTGCAATCGAGGCAAAGGAATCTGTAAGTGTGACAAAGAGATATTCTTATAACCGTTATTCTCCATGTGCAGTGAGCAAACACATGGACAGTGCTTGCAAATACTTAATTTGAAGAAACTTTTTAAAAGAATTTTCTCTATTGGTGCTGCATAGATTCTGAATTTGCGATCAACTGCGGAGGCCCTCAAATACGGGCTGTTAGTGGAGCACTATTTGAGAAGGAGGACGAGGACCTTGGGGCAGCTTCATTTGTCGTGAGTGATGTTCAGAGATGGGGAGCCAGTAATGTGGGACTTTTTGGTGCTAGTAGCGTTAATGTTTACAAAGTGACTTCACAATCACAATTTATCAACACTTTGGACTCAGAGCTTTTTCAGTCAGCAAGACTCTCTGCATCTTCGCTGAGGTATTATGGGTTGGGGCTTGAAAATGGAGGCTATACCGTAACACTTCAATTTGCTGAAATACAAATTCTAGGTTCTAACACGTGGGAAGGTATTGGAAGAAGACGTTTTGACATATACGTCCAGGTCTGCACCACCACTTAATCAAGCTTTCCGCTTTTACAAAAAGAATTTGGTGGAATTATCTTCTTGCAAATTTAGTTCTGATGAATTCTAAGATCTGCCTTCGTTATTCTAGGGAAGACTTGTTGAAAAAGATTTTGACGTCCGCAGAACAGCTGGTGACTCTACTGTTCGAGCAGTGCAGAGAGTATATAAAGCAAACGTATCAGAAAATTACATGGAAATTCATCTCTTCTGGGCTGGAAAAGGAACATGTTGTATTCCTATCCAAGGGGCTTATGGGCCATTAATATCAGCTGTCAGTGCAACACCAGGTAACACAAATGGGAATGCTTTCTTTGTCCTGACTTTCCCTGTGTCCTGATGCTAATTAGTGCCAAACTGTTACATATTTCTGTTCAGATTTTACACCCACTGTGGGTAATAAGCCACCATCAAAGGGAAAGAACATGACCGGTACAATTGTGGGTGTCATTGTTGGCGTAGGACTCTTGAGCATCTTTGCAGGTGTGGTTATCTTTATTATCCGAAAGAGAAGAAAGCGGTACACAGATGATGAAGGTATAGATGTAATAGGAAAACAAACGCTTCCTTGAGCTAAAGAATTTTGGCACTCTGATTATTAATTAGACTTAAATATCATCTTTCAAATTGGTTCATTTTTGTGGACCGACTTTTTTGTTGCAGAGCTACTTAGTATGGACGTAAAGCCTTACACTTTTACTTACTCTGAACTTAAAAGTGCAACTCAAGATTTTGATCCCTCTAACAAGCTTGGAGAGGGAGGATTTGGGCCTGTTTATAAGGTAAGTCCCAAGCTAAAATGGATGAAATATCTGAACATACTTGGAGATACTAGTAATACATAGTATAAGTGATAACTTTTTAATATGTTTTGTTTCGAATACCACATTCAACAGGGAAAACTCAATGATGGAAGAGAGGTAGCAGTGAAGCAGTTGTCGGTGGGATCCCGGCAAGGGAAGGGGCAGTTCGTTGCAGAAATAGTAGCAATTTCTGCAGTTCAACATCGAAACTTAGTAAAACTTTTTGGATGCTGCTATGAAGGAGATCATCGTTTGCTCGTATATGAATACCTTCCTAACGGAAGTCTTGATCAGGCTTTATTTGGTAAGTACAGAAACATTTTACATCCATCCATGCTTCTGCCAAGCTAAAACACTCATTATGCACTATTGATTTGGATGTTGCAGGGGAGAAGTCTTTACAGCTTGATTGGTCAACCCGTTATGAGATCTGTCTAGGAGTAGCCAGAGGTCTTGTTTATCTCCATGAGGAAGCGAGGCATCGTATAGTACACAGGGATGTGAAGGCCAGCAACATTTTGCTTGACTCTACAATGGTCCCAAAAGTTTCTGATTTTGGGCTTGCAAAACTATATGATGACAAGAAAACCCATATAAGTACCAGAGTTGCAGGGACGATGTATGTATCCCCAAACCCCCTTACAACCTAGGCTGTACGTTTGTTTTACAAATTACAAGAAGATTATGGATTTATGACACATTTTTGTGCTATTGTTGTATCAATGCAGTGGATATCTTGCACCAGAGTATGCAATGCGTGGACATCTAACAGAGAAAACGGATGTGTATGCTTTTGGTGTTGTGGCTCTTGAGCTAGTGAGTGGAAGGCCAAACTCAGATGAGAACTTGGAGGATGAGAAAAGATATCTTCTCGAATGGGTAGGCCTTTACNGATGAGAACTTGGAGGATGAGAAAAGATATCTTCTCGAATGGGTAGGCCTTTACTTCTTATAGAGTTATAATTGGTTGGAAATGAGGGAAGTTT
>OVAP01005893.1:0-12452 GCA_900406295.1 Aurinia saxatilis
AGTAATTTTGGTCCTAACAGAATCTTTGGGTGTTGGGTTCAAAGAATGATGGGTATGATTCAATGGTTTATATATAAATATGTTCTTAAGAGATCCGACAAACAAATCAGATTATCGAATCTCTTGTTCAGACCAAGTTGTAGCCAAAGGGGCAAGATAAGGACTTATTCCAAAAGGCAAACGTCCTGGTCCAATAACTTTAGGGGTTAAACCAAACTTACCGCAACCTCAACAACGAGTCAAACAAACAATTAACCAAATTAATTCCTCATGAGCAAACTCAAGAACCCAGAGATTTCTGGTTAAATTAAAATGTATTACAGTTCCTCAACAAGAGATTTTGTCAATAATAAAGAGAAAACAGAAAAAGAAAATATATCAAAAACATCATCTCTCACACACCAAAAAAATTATAACATTCCTTTTTCAATTTTTGATATTAAGAACAACAAAAAATCAATCAGACAACAGAGAATAACAGGAGATCTCTAACATCATCATTCCTTTGAGTTGAAGAAGCAGCCTTAAGACCACAATTAGAACCGGTTCCGGTTCCAGATCCTAACCCATTCCCAATCATCCGGGCCGAATCTTGACCCGACCCGAAAATTCCTACACCGTTGATTAAATCGCCAACGCCGTGATGATGTTGGTTCTGGGAACCGTCAGAAGGAGGATGGTAATAGAGACGAGCCGTCTGAGGACAGTGAGAATGAAACCTTGCAGCGATTCTCACGCCCTGATCAAGCAACTCCATGTATTTCCCCATTGTTGTTTTCAAAGATTTGATTTTTTTTTCTTTTTCTATTTTCTCTTTCTTCTCTTGAAGAGAGAGAGGAAGGAGATGATGAGGAAAAGGTTTTGGCAAGTCTTGTGGAATATATAGGTCCAAGGAAAAGTGAAAGAAGGCTCCTCCTCTTTCTTTTTTTCTTTTTTTTTAGGGTTTTGGTATATTTTTGTTTACTCTTCTGTCCCTTATTGTTTAGTTTATTTCATTTTTGTCCCTCAAGTCCTTTTTTTTGAAAGATTTGTTTCCTTTTGGGTTTTATGAAGATTGTGATATTCTGCTTAATTAACGTCAAGAAAATGCAAATTGTGGAAGATATTTAAAGAAATGTAAAAAATAGTATTCGTTCTTAATTATTGAGATGTATTCAATGTAGCAAATCTGTTATGAATTAAATGTTTTTAATATATGTTGAATTTACAAATAAGAAAAGACCATAAGAGATCGGAATTAAATGTTTTTGAAATTTTTTTTCTTCAAACTTATGATACTCTTCTTCATAGGTATATTTAATGATATTAATTGTTTCTCTAACCTATAAATACAAGATATTGAAAATATAATAATAACTAGAGTCATAAGTGACAGGTAAAGGCCTGCTTAGGGTCCTAAATTTGCAATTTATTAAAAAGGTTGTGGAACTAAATGTTTATTTATAAAAGTATAGGGTGAAAATTAAGTGAAACTGAAAAATATGTACTTAGCTCTAAAATTATCATTTTGTTGACCCAAAACATTTTTTTGTCTTAGGGAATAGCGTTTCTTCTCAGCTTCCTTTACTTTTTCACAAATTTACTTCACGTTTTGTTTGTTATAATTTGGAATATTTTAATAGGAGATTAAATGAAGAGAATCCGCGTCAGGGTGGGTCGTCAGTCGTAACATATACGAAACAGTCGCCGCATATATTTTGACTCCACCGAAACCGCAAATGTCGCTTTAAAGAGGGGTAGGCGTTTACCTTAAGCCAAATGATCTCGATGGTTGGACATAGTCTAGTATCATCGACTTTTTGGACTTTCTGACTTTTCACTTTTATTTTAAACGTATGGGTGTTTTTCTTATAATTTTCTGTATTTTCAACTTTAATAACATATACTATTTTCTGTAATTAATTTATATTACATATAAGAAAATTGAGGCAAAATTATTACATGATTAATTGATCAGTGCACTTGTAATTTTAAGACAAATCAACATGGTCTTTTTGTCTTAAATAGATAATGATTTTTCACATTTTATTTAATGCATAATATATTTGATGATTTGGTCATTAGTGAGATTTTAAACTTCTTACAAATCACATTTAATTACTAAATGTGATGTCGCTAGAGAAGTTAGATGGAATTAATAGGATTAGTACATCTGCATTAACACCTTCATTAGGAAAATCAACGGCGAGAATTTCACACAATGACACAATTAAACAAATATGATGTCTTAACTAACCTGGGCTCTAATCATTTTTGTTATTACTAGGTATGAAAGAGAGCTATACGTCTTATATATTTAGCATTTTAGACCATATATATCTAGCTTTGTATATAGTTATCATTTCCCTAATCCATATATCAGGATAAACTTTAATCTGTATATAACCAGAAGGTTGCAAAGGGATATAAGTCTAACCTGCCTCCAGTAGCAACGTCTCAGTTTGTCATGCAATCTACAAAAATCAGGAGGCAAAGGATTAATCTATGATCAAATGTATGGTACTTAATGCGTCGAAAAATGCTTGTATATACCATAATGAAAACTCCAAATAAATTTTAGGGGTCAATCAAATAATCTCATGTCATGTTGGAATATGAAAATTGAGTCTCATACCTTGTAAATATACGGATCAAGTCTTCCTCCTGAGCCAAACCTCTTCACTTCCGCCATCTTCAACAACCTGCATCAGGATATCGAATTCACAAAAGTCTCAATGTTTTAATCAGCATGCATAACTTATCTAAGAAATGACATCTGATTCACGGATAAAATTGTTGTATCGAAGGGATGCAATACATTCTGAGAGCTTTGCTGGTGTCGGGGCTATCACCGAGAATCTGACGGATTTGAACTTCAGAAGAAGAAGCTGAGGAAAGAAACTCCAAGATGTCTTTTGCTCTACGGCGTATAGAACCAGAACTGCTACTTTCTTTCTTCTTCCTGTTTTCTACTCTTAGCTTCTCACTACTTTTCTGAGTCCTGACTTTAATTCTGCTTTCTCTGCTCGAAACCTCACTCGAACCAGTGGACAAACATGACGACTCATCTTTGGAATCAACGGAGCATGTGGAGAGTTCACACACAGAACTCAACATCAAGTGCGTTGGCTTAAAATTAAACGTTCCCCAGATCACACGAGACCTGCGCTTTCTTGGTGTCTGCGTAAACCATTCATTGAAATATGTATAAGCTTCATTAGTTTTCAGAGAAACTCCAAGTTTCAACTTCCAGAAATGTAAAGTTTATGGCAAAAGAATCCTTAACCAATCTAGGGAAGAACGAAACGATAACATACTAAAATTAGCTCGAACAGAGGAAATCAACATGTAAATCCAGAAGAAGCTTAATCAATCGAAATTCTCAGGACTTTGAATTTCCCAGCAACAGAACAATTCTACACAGTAATTCGAAATTTCAAAAACCTCGAGAAATGATCCGTTTCTAAGGCTATCCAGAATCGCGTAAAGTGAATTGGAACATCTAATCAGCTAGTGATTGTGATACAAGTCATCATCAAAATCCAGACGAGGCTATTCAATCTAATCTCTCAATAGTTCGAATTCTTCTGAACAAATCTAGATCTAAGAAAACAACCAAACGAATACTCAGAAACAAAGAACGCGACGAAGAAATCGCACCTTAAAATTCACGAAATGGAATCGATCTCCAGTATAATCGACTTCGAATCCACGATCATCACTCTTCCCAAACGAACAATCGCTAGACAAAGCCGATCCGCAAGATCGCGATCCACTAGATCCCAAAATCAAACTCAAATTCGTGCTCCCTTCGTCACAAAACTTCCTCACATAACTTGATTCCTCTACAGATCCAGATCTATAATCACAATCCAATACGATTCTCAGAAACAATCGAGGAAGATAAACACAGATCTGAACCAGCAAAATTCACAAATTAAACACAGAAAATTGAAACAGATTGGGTTTTGAGATTGCAACCTAGTAGGTGAGAAGTACACAGGCTCATACGAGAGAAGGAGAAGAGAAGAAGCGACAGTTCTCTCGATCGTTGAAGGAAACTCCATCGTCTTCTCCAATTTTACTTACGAAAGAAGCTTTCTCTGAAGTTTCTTCTAATGGCGGGATGGTTTTAATGTTCCTTTCAAAATATCTCTCTCTCTCTCTCCCCTCACTACACTCGATGCGAAAACTCTCTTCTACACAACGAATAAGCCCAGCAAAGGCCCATGAAAGGCCTAATTAAGGCCCATATACAGTCTGAAGTATATCTTCTACATTTTGAAGAAAAATCTTGAGGTCACATTCATGGCTACTTGCCTTCACCTTCTTTCTCCTCTCTTCTCTTTCTCATTTCCTTCTTCTCAACACCTTCCTTTTTCCTGCCAAAAATCTCCTTATCTTCTTCGTGCAACAGCCATTGATGTCGCACCTTCGAAACTTATCTCTCAATCACACTCTCAAGAGTGGTGGATTGATACTCTCCGGTCAAAAGTCCGATCAAATTTGCTACGTGAAGCTGTTCTTACTTATATTGAAATGATTGTGTTAGGTATAAAACCTGATAATTTTGCGTTTCCTGCTTTGTTAAAAGCTGTAGCTGATCTTCAAGATATGGAATTAGGGAAACAGATTCATGCTCATGTTTATAAATTCGGTTACGGTGTTGATTCTGTTACTGTGGCGAATACACTTGTGAATTTGTATAGAAAGTGTGAAGATTTCGGTGGTGTATACAAGGTGTTCGATAGAATATCTGAGAGAAACCAAGTTTCTTGGAACTCTATGATTTCTTCTTTGTGTAGTTTTGAGAAGTGGGAGATGGCTTTAGAGGCGTTTCGGTGTATGTTGGATGATGATGTGGAGCCGAGTTCGTTTACGTTGGTGAGTGTGGCTGTCGCTTGCTCGAATTTATCTGTGGCCGAGGGATTGAGGATGGGTAAACAGGTTCATGCGTATAGTTTGAGAAAAGGTGAATTGAATTCGTTTACTGTTAATACGTTGGTGGCTATGTATGGTAAGCTAGGGAAATTAGGATATTCCAAAGTTTTGCTTGGATCTTTTGAAGGTCGTGATTTGGTTACGTGGAATACTGTGTTGAGCTCATTATGTCAGAGCGAGCAGTTTCTTGAAGCGTTGGAGTATTTGCGTGAAATGGTGCTTAAAGGTGTTGAGCCCGATGGGTTCACTATTTCGAGTGTTCTACCTNGTTGTGTCAGAACGAGCAGTTTCTTGAAGCGTTGGAGTATTTGCGTGAAATGGTGCGTAAAGGTGTTGAGCCCGATGGGTTCACTATTTCGAGTGTTCTTCCTGTTTGTTCGCATTTGGAGTTGCTTCGTACGGGGAAAGAAATGCATGCGTATGCTTTGAAAAATGGCTGTTTGGATGAGAATTCTTTTGTTGGCAGTGCTTTGGTTGACATGTATTGCAATTGCAAGCAAGTGTTGAGTGGTCGTAGAGTGTTTGATGGAATCTTTGATCGAAAGATTGGTCTTTGGAATGCTATGATTACTGGGTATGCCCAGAACGAGCATGACGAGGAAGCGTTGTTGCTGTTTATTGAAATGGAAGAATGTGCTGGGCTTCTGGCTAACACAACCACAATGGCTGGAGTTGTCCCTGCTTGTGTCCGTTCTGATGCATTCTCTCAAAAGGAAGCAATCCATGGATTTGTCATCAAAAGAGGTTTAGATGGAGACAGGTTTGTGCAGAATGCACTGATGGATATGTATTCCAGATTGGGAAAAATCAATATAGCTGAGCTGATATTCGGTCAAATGGAAGAAAAAGATTTAGTGACATGGAACACGATGATCACAGGTTATGTATTCCTAGAACGCCATGAGGACGCGCTGCTTGTGTTGCACAAGATGCAAAACTATAGCGAGGGAGCTAACCGAGTTGGTCGTAAACCTAATTCCATCACTTTGATGACAATCCTCCCCAGTTGTGCTGCACTATCAGCGTTAGCAAAAGGAAAGGAAATCCATGCCTATGCCATCAAGAACAATTTGGCAACTGATGTGGCTGTAGGAAGCGCTTTAGTTGACATGTACGCAAAATGTGGGTGCTTACACATGTCGAGAAAAATGTTTGATCAAATTCCAGTCAGAAATGTTATTACTTGGAATGTGATAGTAATGGCTTATGGGATGCATGGAAACGGGCAAGATGCCATAGATCTGCTCAAAATGATGATGGTTGAGGGAGTAAAACCGAATGAGGTTACATTCATCTCAGTGTTTGCAGCTTGTAGCCACTCAGGCATGGTGGATGAAGGCTTAAGGATATTTTACCATATGAAAAGCGACTACGGGGTTGAACCAAGCTCAGATCATTATTCTTGTGTTGTAGATTTGCTTGGAAGGGCTGGTAGAATTAAAGAAGCATATCAGCTCATGAACACAATGCCTCTTGGTTTCGACAAAGCTGGAGCTTGGAGTAGCCTCTTAGGTGCTTGTCGGATCCACAATAACCTAGAAATTGGAGAAATTGCTGCTCAAAAACTCATTCAGTTTGAACCACATGTAGCTAGTCACTATGTGCTACTCTCCAATATATACTCTTCAGCGGGCCTCTGGAATAAAGCAACAGAGGTAAGAAGAAAAATGAAAGAGAAAGGCGTGAGAAAAGAACCTGGATGCAGCTGGATAGAGTATGGTGATGAAGTACATAAGTTCATAGCTGGTGACTCCTCTCACCCGCAAAGCGAAAAGCTCCATAACTATCTCGAGACCTTATGGGAAAAAATGAGAAAAGAAGGGTATATACCAGACACATCTTGTGTCCTCCANCAAAGCTGGAGCTTGGAGTAGCCTCTTAGGTGCTTGTCGGATCCACAATAACCTAGAAATTGGAGAAATTGCTGCTCAAAATCTCATTCAGTTGGAACCACATGTAGCTAGTCACTATGTGCTACTCTCCAATATATACTCTTCAGCGGGCCTCTGGAATAAAGCAACAGAGGTAAGAAGAAAAATGAAAGAGAAAGGCGTGAGAAAAGAACCTGGATGCAGCTGGATAGAGTATGGTGATGAAGTACATAAGTTCATAGCTGGTGACTCCTCTCACCCGCAAAGCGAAAAGCTCCATAACTATCTCGAGACCTTATGGGAAAAAATGAGAAAAGAAGGGTATATACCAGACACATCTTGTGTCCTCCACAATGTAGAAGAAGATGAAAAAGAAATTTTGCTTTGCGGACACAGCGAGAAGCTAGCAATCGCCTTTGGATTACTTAACACACCTCCCGGTACAGTCATTCGAGTAGCTAAAAACCTCAGAGTATGCAATGACTGTCATCTCGCCACAAAGTTCATCTCAAAGATTGCTAATAGAGAAATCATATTGAGAGATGTTAGAAGGTTTCATCATTTCAAAAATGGAACTTGCTCCTGTGGAGACTATTGGTGACAGAACAACCAACATACATCAAAATGTACACCTTGTAAGTGTTGTATTCATCTAATTTAATACAAAGTTTATACGTTTATTCAAGTTTATACGTTTATTCGTTCTCTGCCACATCTTTCTTGAAACTAACGAATGTTTTATCATTAAGAAAAGAAATTAGATAACTTCTAAATGAGATAATTGATGTTACCAGTTTTGCTCCATGTGACCCACCATACTTACTTTAGCTTGTTGTCTCTTTGTACATAGAAAGGCAGATAGATCAGTGATGTGGGCATAGTAGCAGTTTAGTAAATCAAACGTAAACAACAAAAAAAAGGAAAGAAAAATATTTTTAAATTTGTTGACTCACACAGCTCAACGAACGACTTTGCTTGCATTGAATTGAAGTATAAGCAAAGCGAACCCTTCAAAATCCCAGATTCCGACAACGACCAATGTGCAGAAACAGAAACTAACACATCCTCTTCTGTCATCTGGGTTTTGTCTAAATCTGATGTTGGTTCAAGATCGTGTGGCTCCAAAGCCACCCAACAAGTCAAGAATCAGAGAGCTTCCCCACCACCGTTTCACCGGAATAAAAAACCTAGATTTCTCTTCATGGGTTTCCGACAACATCTACAGAATCGTTGTCTTGTTCCTCTCCATTGTCACAATCGCTGCTTTCTTCTTCCTCTACAACACCACCGACACAGCTTCTCTCCTCTGTTTCCAATCTCAAGCAACAACACAATCAATCCAATCTCTAACTCGTCCTCAAATCAACTGGAACTCGATCCAAATCGTCTCCGACAAAACATCACCATACGCTAACTTCCGAACCGAGAAGTGGATCGTCGTGTCGGTGACTAAGTATCCGACAAAGGAGCTTCAAGGTTTGGTAAAGATTAAAGGATGGCAAGTTTTGGCTATTGGTAACTCTTTAACACCTAAAGATTGGAATCTCAAAGGTGCGATTTTTTTGTCTCTCGATGCTCAAGCTGAGTTGAATTACAGAGTTTTGGATCATTTGCCTTATGATACGTTTGTACGCAAGAGTGTTGGTTACTTATTTGCGATTCAACACGGTGCTAAGAAGATTTATGATGCTGATGATCGTGGTGAAGTGATTGATGGAGATCTTGGTAAACATTTTGATGTTGAGTTGGTTGGTGAGGACGCTAGGCAAGAACCGATTCTGCAGTATAGTCACGAGAATCCGAATCGGACTGTTGTGAATCCGTATATTCATTTCGGACAGAGATCGGTTTGGCCTAGAGGTTTGCCGTTAGAGAATGTTGGGGAGATTAATCGTGAGGAGTTTTACACTGAGGTTTTTGGTGGCAAACAGTATATTCAGCAAGGGATTTCGAACGGGTTACCGGATGTTGATTCGGTTTATTATTTCACTAGGAAGACGACTTTCGAGCCGTTTGATATTAGGTTCGATGAGCATTCTCCTAAAGTGGCGTTGCCTCAGGGTATGATGGTGCCTGTGAACTCGTTTAATACTTTGTATCATTCTTCTGCGTTTTGGGGGTTGATGCTTCCGATTTCGGTTAGTTCCATGGCTTCGGATGTGATTAGAGGTTATTGGGGACAGAGGCTTTTGTGGGAGATTGGTGGTTATGTTGCTGTTTATCCGCCTACTGTTCATCGATATGATCGAGTCGAAGCTTATCCTTTTTCGGAGGAGAAAGATCTCCATGTCAATGTCGGTCGTTTGATTGATTTCTTGCTTGCTTGGAGATCGAATAAGCATAGATTCTTCGAGACGATTCTTGATCTGAGTTTTGTTATGGCTGAAAAAGGTTTTTGGACAGAACTCGATATGAAATTTACAGCTGCTTGGCTCCAAGATTTGCTTATGGTCGGATATCAACAGCCTCGGTTAATGTCTCTTGATATGGATCGTCCTCGAGCAACCATCGGTCATGGAGATAGAAAAGAGTTTGTTCCAAGGAAAATACCTTCAGTACACCTTGGGGTCGAGGAGATAGGCACAGTGAGCTCTGAGATCGGGAATTTGATTAAGTGGAGAAAGAATTTTGGAAATATCGTGCTTATAATGTTCTGTAACGGACCAGTGGAACGCACAGCTCTTGAATGGAGGTTACTTTACGGGCGGATTTTCAAAACCGTTGTCATTTTGTCCTCTAAAAAAAACTCAGATCTTTACGTCCAAGAAGCTAAACTCGATCACATCTACAAGTAATTTAAGCAACTTCTCTAGATCTCAGTTTCAACCTATTTTCACAGTTTAAGCTTTCTAACTGAAAAATCTGTTACTTATATTTCAGGCGTCTACCAAAGATATTTGATCGGTATAGCAGCGCAGATGGGTTCTTGTTTGTTGAAGATGATACAGTACTCAATTACTGGAATTTACTTCAAGCTGACAAAACTAAGCTCTGGATTACAGACAAGGTAATTCTCAAGTTGCTATTAATGGAAATTATGCATTTTAAAAGAATTTAAATGGTTGCTTCTGTGTTTAGAAAGATCTGTTTCGGTCGTTTTTTGTTCGGTATAGAATTATTGTTATCATTTAGTGTCTTAGAAAGTTTGCCCGGTCTCGATTTTAGGAATTTTGGTTGGATTCGGTTTGTTAACATACAAGGAGATTATTTTTTTCAGGTAAAGAAGTCATGGACAACGGTGAAACCAGCCGGTAATGCCGATTGGTATTCAGTTCAGGCGGGATTGGTAAAGAAGATTGTCAGTACAATGCCGGTTCATTTCCAAGTCAATTACAAGGAAGCCACAAAGAACAGCGATGAGACAACCTTAACGATATGCAGCTCTGAAGTATTCTATGTCCCCAAACGCTTCGCTGCAGACTTTACCGATCTTGTTAGTCTTGTGGGAGATATGGATTTGCATTACAAAGTGGCTGTGCCGATGTTCTTCTTGTCGATGGATTCTCCTCAGAATTTTGACTCGGTTCTAAGTTCAATGGTATATAAGAAAAAATCAGCGTCATTAAACTCTTCTTTGAGTTTGTATGCTGCGGAAGCATCCGCGGTTCATCCTTGGAGCATCTCGACGGAAAAAGATTTCATCAAATTAGTTCAAAAGATGGCGGATGGCGATCCGCTCTTGATGGAATTGGTATGATTAAAAACAATGGTATAATAGCTGGAGCAATGAATGGATGTTAGTAACAAAATTTACCATTTGTGTTATACCAAAATATTTGTTTTCATTCTTTTTTTGTCTCTCTGGATGTAATTTTTCCATGTAGTCATATAGTTTTCCTTCTTGATGTTTCTAAATTTGTCATTTCAAAATGTGTTATAGATGAAGAGTCACTGAAACGCTTGTGTTATGTCAGTTATGTGCATTACGCAAAAACCTACTTTGATCCAACAAAGCAGCTTATATGACATATTTGAAACATAGTGGTTGGTTTGAGATTAAGCAACAGCATCCATGGACAAGTATCCTGAAACGGGTCGAGCAATATCTTGCAGAAACGAGCTCAGCGCAGCATACTCCTCGAACGCCTTTTCATCGATTTTGCACCTCTTAAATTCCGGGAAGAAGAGCAAGACCCCTGTGGCAAAGATGAAGAGAATGGTGAAAGTCCGAGCTAGGGGCGTTGGAAGTCTATATCTTTGGTTAACGGTCTTCTTGGTGGCTATCTCGACCATGATGCAAGAACCGTGTAAAAGGAAGAAAGACATCATCCTCCAGGACGGTCTCAGCCTCCCCATGTAGAAGAATATGAGCTCGTGCATCATTCCCGACACCACAAACGTTGCAAAAGCCGCGGGTGCTGGTGCCCATTTCCTTAGCAATGGCTGGTACACAGTGGGACGCAAGATCTCACTGACCATCAGGTTCCATCGTCTCCCCCAGAAATCTTGGAGCGAGGTGGCTAGATAAGGCTCGTTGAACTGAGGCTCAAGCTCTAGACAAGATCCGGCTCGAACCAGGGAAGCAACGAAGGCTAAGATGAGATCGAGAGCGAAATACATAGTGAAACCGTAGAGAACCAGAACAACTTTCTCGGGGAGGAGATAGGAGTAAGGGAATGTTTTGAAGAGGCAAAGCAAGAGGAGACCCTTGACTCCGTAAAGCAGAGGACCCTCTCTTGCTGCTTTCTTCTTGGGATCTGGAAGCTGATTCTGAAGCTTAATGGGAAAGGAGGAGACAAGTAAGAAGTGAGGGAGAGAGAGAGGTCGTGAGAGAGGACCCTGTCCGAATGCGAATAGAAAGAGCTTGAAATTTGCGAGCCAAGAGATGAAGAAACCCATGGTACCACTCAGATGAGGGGTGGATATATGGAGTGGAACCAAAAGGAAAAAGAACATAACTGGGATCAACAGAAACAGCCTCTTGATTCCTTTGTCGACCCATCTCCCTACACAGAAGCAATACCACAGGGACACCATCACTGAACCACATGCCTCTGCGATATTCTTGGTTTCATCACTCGAGACCATGACTATGCTCTCTTCTCAAAAATCTTGTTGTGGGTATTTGAAGAGCAAGATCCAAATTGGCTTATCAAATATTTATTTTCTAGTGGGAAACACGTTTTGGTTTCTTCTTTCTCTTTGATTTAAATAAGGAAATGGACAGTGAGTGTGACATGTGAGAATTGATCTCCTCGTGTGTGGGGACTCTTTGCCATCAAGAAGAGTCCAGTCAGTTAAAGAGGCACAAACTTTCTACATATCTAACAGTTGTGACATTTAAGTGACTCTATACTCTGACTACTTGATTGACTAGGAAAGGAGTGAGTGTTTGAAACTAGATTAGATAGCAACCACACAAATTAATGGGCTGTAAAAGTATCATATATATAGCTTTGGGGGTTTATAGAAGCAAGCCCATATATGGTAAAGAAGACATTACTTTAAATGAAAATAAACTATCAGGAGTATATGATACAACTGATTTCAGTAATGAAAGACACATGACTGTAACTAGTTATATGTAATTTTTTATTTTTTTTCACTTCCTCCTTTCAGGATGTACAACTATTTGTATGACTTCTCAAGTGATGAATGTAAGAGCATCTCCATTGGTGAGACTCATTGAATCTCACCAAATATAATTAAAAAACAAAAAAT
>OVAP01005895.1:0-12446 GCA_900406295.1 Aurinia saxatilis
TCCAAATCCTTTAAAACACATTGGAATACTAAATCCAATAACTCCCTGTAAGTCTTGACAAGGTGGAAAGAGTAAGAACTTAAAGAAAATAAAACTTGATGATGATTCAGAAGAGGAAAGCTGGTTAGAGAACTTCAAGAATGTCACAAAGAAACAAACAACGAGAAATCTTGAAGCTGACTATGATCAAGCAGCGGAAGCAACACTTGAGGAACAAGAGAACTTAAAGGAAGTTACAAAAAAAGCTAACTGTGAGGAAACTTGGATTTGACTTTGAGCCAACAGAAGAACAAAACACTTAAGGAAGAGAAGGAAATTGATGCTTTGCCTTTAACATGTCCTATACACAGAAATATTTTTGGATCCGGTTGTCATAAGATGCAATCTTTAGTTCTGCAACCATTATGCTA
The DNA here is from genome assembly GCA_900406295.1 of Aurinia saxatilis. NCBI lineage: Eukaryota > Viridiplantae > Streptophyta > Magnoliopsida > Brassicales > Brassicaceae > Aurinia > Aurinia saxatilis. The sequence goes on from OVAP01005895.1 coordinate 411, forward strand.
TAAAGTTATATGTGATTCCCTTAAACAACAATTTTCGAATATACTGAAACAGAACTACAAAAATGTCATTTCGTTGGTCAGAGAGGGTGTTGTCATTTAAATTTTTTTATGTAGTTTATTTAAACCGCTAAGAAAATGTCATTTTTCATTATCGGGATTTAAATATTTTTGAAAATGTATGTGTAAGAATAAGAATATTAAAATTCATATTTTATATATAGGAGACAGATTTTTAAAAAATATTTTTAAAATCAATATTAATCAGATTTGTAGTATTAATATTTTTAAAATCTTATGTCCCTTTCGGAAAAAGTTTTTAAGAGAAAAAACAACTTTTGATATTAACATTCTCATTTAATATTAAAAAATAATTGATCTCATTATAAAATGTACACATGAATTTCATCCGGTATAATATATTTCTTTTTTTTCTTTTTTATATATTTTGATTATGAAATCAATATATATATATATATATTGATATCAAAATTTTGAGAATAATTCTTACGTCACTTATATTGTGATATAGGTAAAACATAATGTGATTTAGATGATCGGCGAGTGTACTTTTTACTTCGCCTCCCTTGAGCCCCCGACATGGGCACATGAGGCGAAATAAAAAGGACACGGGCATATCATTATTTTGTTTGTTTGTTTGATTTTATTTTGCATTATCATGTAAAAAAAGAACTGCAAAATATATGATATTTATGTTATACAAGCACATCAATACAAATTATGAGAACCATTTTATATAGTATATAATTATATTTGATTTTATACTTATATTATCAATAATTAAAATCTTAACGGTCCGCATAGGGTGTGGACCAATATCCTAGTATAACTAGTCTTAAACAAATGATCAGTTTAATCCATTTCGATCCCATTCGGAAAAAAATGTATAGTGAAAACCAAAATAATAAAATTTAGTGTTCGAATAAAAAGAAATCAAATACAAACATCATCTTATATATATATATAATGTTTTTAATATATATATATATATATGTATATAAATATTCTACGAATATAATTTTTACCATTTAATTACATAATATGTTTTTGTAATTAGATTTATCATAGGTTAAAAAGTCATTTTTAGATGAAAAATATATCATTTACAAAAGAAAAAAAAATCTAATCTTCCGTTTATTGCATATAATTTATAGTAGACTTTTGGACAAAAAATAAATTTAGTTATTATTATAATCTTCATATACAAACCATAATTAACTTCTTATCTTTTTTTCTAAGAAAAAATTAGATGAGTTCATTCATTTTATATACATTAGTTTGTTATGAATAAATATATTTCAACATTTTTAATTTAAATATTGTTTTAGAAAAATTATTTATGAACAAATCAATCGACAAAAAAAAAATTATGAACAAATCAAATAAAATCAAATAATCCGCAAATATTAAAATTTTTTTACAAATATCCGCAAATAAGCCAAATACAAATAGCCGTATTTTTCAAATCAAATCAAATCACAAAATTTAATATCCGAACATAACAAATCAAATACAAATACTCAACTTTCCGACTATATCCGATCCGTGCCCACCCCTACTTACAAGCTCTACAATAAAGTTTGGTGGAGTTAGCTGCGTTTACTCCACTGTGTAAGCAACATAATTTTGGGATGAAAATTACCTTTCTCAGTTTAGGTATTTTTCAAATACCTTTTTTAAAAAACTAATTTTTGATAGAAAGAAACTAAAATATACTGAAAACAATTTGCAAAATATTTATTTAAAAAATCGATAATATATATATTAAAAAAACATCTTTGAAATTATCTAATTAGATCTGTTTTTTTTTTATTAATCATCTGGATCAATATTATTGAAGTAACAACAAAGTAATCGAAGAATAAAACGAACCACAAATCAAAATCATGAAAACTCTAATATCACAAGCCTAACAATAAAGCTATTTAGATACTGTTGAGTCAATCATAAATATTATTTTGATCTTGAAACCATGAAGGTTCTTCTCCCAACATACTCTTGAATTTTTAAATCTTGTATCTTTGTTTTGTTAAAACTTCCATAATCTATCTCCAGAATAATTAAGCTCTCGTTAGATCTGTCCGTTAAGAGAAATAATAAAATGGGCATGTGATATTATTCACGCCTAAGTGTAATACAATTTTTGCTTGCCATTGGAGAGGAGCAATGATCACGGCAGGGACATGTCTTGTAACTTTGAGCCGTTGATGCCGTATGTGATAGGGTTTTTCAATTTAAACAGTAACCACTGTTTTTAAATATGGTGTAATCTGGAGAAGCTTTTTTCTGAGGTGTCAGTTCCTTCATTTTTCAAGATATTTCTGATTTAATTAATTCTCTATTTTTATTTAAGTTTTGTTTCCAAATTTATTTCTCTGATTTTAATTGAAATTTTGGCGGACTTTAATTAACACTCTGATTTATCATTTCGGTAATATATTATATATTAGAAAGATAATTCAAAAATATTTTTTGCATAAAAATAGTTCGAGTATTTAGGAAGATTGGAGATTTTTCTTAATTATTTTATTCCAAAACAAAAAAAACGATTTCTTTGGCAGATTTTGAAAATTAAAAAAAAAAGTTTTAAAGTTTACTTTTATAACAATTGAAGATTTAAATTAATTATTTATTTCAAAAAATAATCCGATTTATTTTTATAATTTGAAAATAATGGGCCGGTTAAAATTAAAAAAAAACTGTTTTAAATGTTTGGTTTTAATAATTAATTAATAGATGATTTTAAAATATTAAGAACTAATTTCGAATTAAGAAATACTCATTAAAAACAAATCGCAATCTTATAAGCTTTTTTCTTTACGATTTATTCAAAACTAGCAGATATATTATCTATCCTTTTTCAATTTTATTTACTAATTTGGTTTTATTGTTAGAGCTACATTTTCGGATATTTGGAATCAGTTATTAATAACTAATTATTGAAATATAAACTCCAATTTCTTCCTTACTCTATAAATATGAAGTTTTATTCTACGTTTCTCTCACAGATCTTTTTTTTTTTTTTTCATGCCACATGGTATACAGGTTGGGAGCTTTTGCCTAACGGGAGACAATAGTGATTCAATGAAGGAAGCGTTTGATCTCTACAATCTCAAATGTAACAGATGGATCTGGCAAGGAGCTTCACTCGATGATCAAATATTTGGAAGAAAGTGTTCGATATAGGAATGCAAGAGAAACTAATTTTTAACTCATGCTTGAAGGTTCTCGACCAACACGTCTTAGATAGCAACATTGGCTTGATTAATCAACCCTTCTTTTGTTTGCAGACGGTTCATTCTATTTGGAGTTTAAACCGAAGCTGGCCAATTTTCAATTGGCCGATAAAATCATTGTAGGTGAAGGGCATCGCATTCGAAATAGAGATCATTTGTTAAAAAATAATCGTTTTGACTTTTGTTGTCTTCGATTCATGATCACACACGACAAATAGTGTTTTCCCCCTCTCTTATTATTATACTAGGGTTTAATACTTAAAAAAAAAATATATGTAGGATATTATAAATTCAAAACAACTAATTATATTCAACAATTTTAAATACTGAAATAGGCTTGTGGCACATTATTTTTCGCCTATAGAACATGTAGAACTGTAATCGTAAGCGCTCACACAACCATAATATATCATTCATAATTTAAAAGGACATAAAGGTATGTATAACCTTGATAAACTAATCAAGCAATTATATAAAAAATGTGAATTATACTTATCCACTGTGTATATTATTTTCATAAAGTTTGTAGCATCATACTATACTATAGATAATATTACCACCATGTGAAAGATTTTCTTTATTATAAATTATAGATATCAAGTGAATTGTAAATAAGTTGCTCTTGGAAGTAACTATACCACTTTTAAATATTTAAAGTGAACTAACATGATTAGAAGGGAGGTAAAAATGTTTTTTTTTATTTAGACTTGTTATTAAATTAATTAAAAAATGTTATGACGTCGTGGTATGAAAATATATATCTCTTAATGTTTAATAACAAACAGATCGAGCTCGGCAACATACAACGTATCTGGAACATGATCAAAATGGGAAAAACTACAGATGAGATTAAAGGACAAAGGGTTGGGAACATTCACTGATCATTCGTAGTGGATTAATACAAATACGACATAAAACGAAGTCCAATGGAAAGGCTCGATGTTCATCATGAACATATGACAATAAGAATTCCAACAACCATCTCTCCCACACACCATTTTTACGTTTCCATAAAAATGCATCGCATATATATAAAATGCTTAAGTAAATATCAAGCCGTCACAAAATAGGAACATATAAAAAAATAATTCCTTAACTCGAACTCAAATTTATTCACATTATTATGCAAATTCTCAACAATCAAACCTTTCATGTGAATTCACGGTAATTTGAGGCATGAAGGTCTCTCCCATCTTCCCCTGACGTCAGTGACGTGTAACAACATAGTTACAACAACCCTCTTAATAGAATGTGGAATCTTATTCTGGTTGCTTGCCAGAAATCTTGGTTCTTAAAGGTAGAGCCATTTATAGTTCACAATTTGATTTAGCCTTAAAGTTCGGTAAATATGGCTGCAAGATCCACATGTGAGGATGTTGGCAAGTATGTTCCGCATGGGAATGGTGAAATTTCGGTTCTAATGAATGTATTTGTCAGTGAAAAGCAATCTAATGATATTTATGAACTTGATAGTATTATTCAGTGACTTCAGTCCATTCCTATAGAACCTGAACGGGAAGAAGATGACCTCTACTTTATTCATCAAAAGGATACACCGAAAATGATGAGGTACATAAAGGCATACATCCTTTTTTACAGTGAGCTATTTATCACTCATGTTGATAGTAAATTTATCACTATATATATTAATCATGGACATAAGCCTGTATCATCAACTATCGAGAAAGTCTTTCTTTTGAACAGATCAAGCCTCAAACCATTCAAGGGCTGCCCAAAATGCTTTTATGATATATGACCATGCTTCGACTGAGCAACATTCACAGAAAGCAAGAGAGGATTGGTTAACAGCTGAGAAGCTAAATGCTGAGGTAGCGGATAAGATCATAGGTATAATAAACTTACACTTAGCAGTCAAAGATATGTGGTCACCACAAAAAGTATCTCCTTTTGGATAAACACTGAGAAACCTGAAAGAATATAAAACAATGATTAAACCCGCTTAGGTACAAATACTATCCTCTCCAATATAAAAAAATGATTAAACCCGCTTAGGTACAAATACTATCCTCTCGAACATGTGATCAGGGAAAAGATTTCGTGAAAAGAAAGTTTGATTCTACATACTTGATTAAAAAAAAATTCGTAAGCAAAGAAATTTCCGAAACAAACTCAATGATTCCAATCGAAAATCCCTAAATCACATAATGAGTTAAAATAAAATGCACAAACAATATCGGCGACATGACAATGGCTGATTTTATATGTAAACGTATATGACCAATATCTTTAAATGTGCATATGATCGAATGATTTAAAATAATCATCTTTATAAAAGGTAAAAAAAAATTAGGGGTGTCCCGGCCAGAATCACACGTGCAAGTTTCCCTACATGTGAATTCCATATCTGAGGTCCCTACAAAATTTGAGACAATTTTTTTTTTTTAAAACATTAGGTTGCTCTAACCAGGTAATCAAGATTCCACTTTGAAAATATTGAATTATTATTTTGGTTTATCACTTACATATTCATTCATCTATATGTTTTAAAATATTATATTTAACTGGTTCTATTTTTTTAATGAGTGAAGAAGAATCCAACTGTTTGAAATTATTTATATATAATATATATTTGAAAAAATTGTAGCATGAATATGGAAGATATTAATATCTTGGGGGCACTTTAATATAATCACAAACCTTACATAGTTATCCATTTGAATTCTTACAAACTCTTACCCGAATTTGTACGCCTTCCAGGTAGTTTGTGAACCGCCCGAGAACCGAGGGCTTTGGTCAGGTTAATCCTAGAAATCCATAGATGACATAATTCGATCCGTCGCAGGCTCGCAGCCGATCAGAACCTACTTAAATCCAAAGAAAACTGTAATATGGATAATTATATGTTTCTCATATCTATACACCATGTCGTGCTACACATGAATCTTTCAATGAAAGTATTTAATAATTGAATCGACTTATAGAAGACTCACGGCATACCAAAATGTCACAGTCGACTAATATTTACCATATATAATATAGGGGTTCGCCCGCGCCATGCACAGGTGATAGTGGATTCTCTAATACATTCAAAATTATAAAATAACCTTAAGCATCATTATAAAAGATTCATGATTTTACGAATGTACAAAAATACTAAAAAACAATTGTTCACAGAAATTTTTGTATTGCTAATGTTAAAACAAATAAAAAAACTAATAATAATGTAATTATAGAAGAAGTTGTGTTATGAAGATTAAATTTAAATAAATAATAACCAAAAAAATAATTCCAGAATACCAAAGTCATAAAACAAACACCTTAATGATAAAAACCAAACACCGTAATAAATTCTCTTATCACATTTGTTTCAATTCATATCACATTTATTAAATTGAGATACAGTCACAATAATGTTTTCTGTGTTCATTTCCTTCTCTTCCTCTTCACGAAAAATAAAATTACGGTTGAATAGTTGTGTACAATAGTGTTTCCTTTAGAGCTCTTCTGGGAAACATCATCCTCTGCATGACCATCATCTAGTTCTTCAAATTTTCGTATCAATTCTTGTCCACATTAAGTCGAACTTCTTAAATTTATAATGTATGTTATCATAATAAATAACAGCCTTAAACAATAAGGTTTTCCCGATCAAATTTGATAGACACACAAGCAAGACTGTTGGCAATTCTTGTAAAAAACATGCAAACAATAATGTTATTCAATGAGGTAATTTACTACAGAAAATTGAGGTATTGATAGCACTTAAACATAGCGTTTTTGAATTTTCTGTTATAATAGAGCTAGACGATACCTTTTCATAACGTTTAAAAAATGGATATGCTATTAAAAGTATGTGTGCTATAAAATTAGTGTTATAATAGCCTAAAAAATAACTTCCTTCTTCTTTTATTGCACAACCCATAAAATTAGTGATATGATAGCCTAAAAAAGAAAGAAAAAAAAACACAGATAAAAAAAGATTTTATTTCTTAATTACCAATGAAAATTTAGGGTTTAGGGGTTAAGGGGTAGGGTTTAAGGTTTATGTTTTACGATTTATGGTTAAAGGGTAGGGTTTACGGTTTGGGGGTTAAGGTGTAAGGTTAAGGGTTTAAGGTTAATGGGTAGGGTTTAGGATTTGGGGGTTAAGGGGCATTAGGGTATTGGGTTTAAGGTTTAGGGTTAATGGGTAGGGCCAAAGATTTTAGGTTAAGGGGTAGGGTTTAATTTTAGGGTTTGAGAATATATGGTATAAGGATTAGGATTTTGGGGTCAAGGGGTAGGGTTTAGGGTTTGGGTTTAAGGTGTAGTGTTTAGGGTTTAGGGTATAAAGGGTAGGGTTTAGGGTTTATGGTTTGGGAATTAGAGTTTGGGGTTAAGGGGTAGGGTTTAGGGTTTTATGGTTTGGGGATTAGGGTTTGGGGGTTAAAAGGTAGGGTTTAGGGTTCTGGTTATCACTATACATACATAAGTTTAGGGTTTAGAGTTTGGTAATAGGGTTTGGGGTAAAGGGGTAAGATTTAGGGGGTTAGGGTTTAGGGTTATTTTTTGAGATTAATGAATGTTTGTGTTAAGATTTTAGGGTGTAAGTTATATGTTTCATAGCTTCTGGTTTAGGGTTTATGGTTTGGGTTTATGGTTTTGGGGTAAAGGGGTATGGTTTAGAGTTTTGGGGTAAAGGGGTATGGTATAGGGTTTATGGTTATTTTTAAGATTACTGAATGTTTGTTTAAGAGTTTAGGGTATTAGTTATATGCTTTATACCTTATGGCTTAGGATTTAGTGTTTAGGGTTTAGGGTTTAGGGTTTGGGGGTAAAAGGGTAGGGTTTAGGGTTTAAAGTTATTTTTAAAAGATTAATGAATGTTTGTTTAAGACTTTATAGTATAAGTTATATGCTTCATAGCTTATGGTTTAGGGTTTAGGGTTGAGGCGTAAAAGGTATGATTTAAGGTTTAGGGTTATTTTTTTAAGATTAATGTATGTTTGTTTAATAGTTTAAGTTATATGCTTCAAAGCTTATGGTTTAGGGATTAGGGTTTGGGATTTAGAGTTTTGGGGTAAAGGGGTAGGGTTTAGGGTTTAAATTGAATTACTCACATTTTACATTACATCAATTGCAAAAGTAAACAGACATAAATATATATTGCTACATAAGCTTAAGAGAGAGAGTAAGAGAATACAAAATCACTAACTTTAAGAAGACACTTGCTTGTAAATTAACCATGAACAAATGTAACGATCTTTAACTCATGGAAATTTGTTTTGCTAACAAAATAACCATTAATCTAGGTCATATCTCAAGGTCAATCACCATAATAAAAAAGATTATAGATATTCATCAAACCTTTTAAATTCAAAATCATGACACATACGATCCAACATGTTTGATCAATCCACATAATTAGCAAAACCCCGGAAAACATTTAAGCCCCATACTATATCTTCAACTCCAAATTGTGAAACTCTTTAGAAAATGTGAAACTCTCATGAGCACATAAACTATAATTATGCCCATAATAACTGTAAATTTTAAAATGGTAACTGTTATCTTTTGATTTAGGGAAAAACCCTAAAAAATACACGAACTTTACAACTTTTGCCAGAAAAATACACGAACTTTTTGCTTTTCCATATTAATACACGAAGTGAAATTCGTTTCCAGATTAATACACAAACTAAGAAATTTTTGTCTTTTTCATACACGGCGTCAAAATTAGATTTTGAAAATCCAATTTTGCCCTCATCATTCTTCCCAAATCAATTTTTTTTAAGTTTTAAATAAAAACCCAGAAATAAATATTTAAAAATGCAAAAAAAAATCTAAGATAAATTTAAAAAATATCCTATAATATTTTATAGAGTTTTAGGGTTTAGAATTTAAGGTTTAAGGTCAAAACCCTAAAGCATAAAATTCTAAACGCAAAAAAACATGTTAGACCCTAAACCCATATGATATAAACCCTAAAACCTCAAACTTAAACTCAAATACTTATTAGACACTAAAACCAAATCCTACAGATTTTCAACCCTATATCCTAAAATTTGAAACCCTAAATTAAAACTTAGGGTTTAAAATGGGTAACCTAATACGATTTATAATGTTTAGGGTTTAATAAATTTTTTATTTAGGGTTGAAAATTTGTGGAATTGAGGTTTAGTGTTTAATAAGTATTTATGTTTAAGTTTTAAGGTTTTAAGGTTTATATTTTTAGGGGTTTAGGGTTTAAATCATTTTTATGGTTTAGAATTTTAGGCGTTAGGGTTTTAAACCTAAACGTTAGATTCTAAACCCTAAAACCCTATCAAATAATATAGGACATTTTAAAATTTATCTTAATTTTTTTTGCATTTTTAAATATTTATTTCTGGGTTTTATTTCAAACTTTATAACAAATTGATTTGGGGAAGAATGATGAGGGCAAAATTGGAATTTCAAAATTTAATTTTGACACCGTGTATGAAAAAGACAAAATTTCTCAGTTCATGTATTAATCTGGAAACAAATTTCAATTCGTGTATTAATATGACAACGCAAAAAGTTCGTGTATTTTTCTGGCAAAAGTGATAAAGTTCGTGTATTTTTCAGTGTTTTTCCCTTTGATTTATGATATTTTTGAATTTTAACATACACACACACAAAACACAATTGTTTTCTTTTTAAAAATATTTTTTCCAATATTAACATTTATAATATATTTTAAAACTCATAAATGTTTCTTATTTGTACTCTTTATTAATATTATTTATTGGAATAAAATTCTAGTATTATTCAACGACATTATACTATCAACTTCTTTAAAATTAAGAGGGACTAAACTCTAGCTTGAGAGTCTAAACCCTAAATACAGTCATCTCTCTATAAGTTTGGTTTTGGTTTTCAATCACTTTTTCTTTGTGACCTCTAATAATTCTTTTTTTTTATGATCGGAATCTTTTTTGTTCTTCTTCACAGTATATCATTATATTGTATCGTGTTATTTTGTGTGCTCACCCCGTTTAGTATAATCAACGTACTCATCATATATATAGTGAAAGTAATCTTCGCTTTTTTAGTCAGTACCAATGATGATGGATATATTGAATCTCTGCTTCTACCTAAGAGATTTGGGAACTCAAGCTCTTGCAGGACTTGCAAGGCAAAGGCAAGAACCTGTTATGTTCAGTTTACTCACAGTTTTGAAGGTATAGACCAGCTGGATCACTTGCTGTCCACATCCTTTGATCTCTTTTAATCGTGGTAAAAGGCATGAAAATTCTTCTTTCTCGGCTTATGGTCTCTGCTCCAGCTTTTTCTCTTGTGCTTTGGTCTTTCAACAAGTGGTCTTTACATTTCTTAATGTTGTTTTTTTAAACAAGAAAGGTAAATTTTATGGTAACACTATCTAGAACATGCTCACACCATATAAGGATGCACCTAGAGAGCATATGAAAACTTGAAGAAACCAATTGATGAAAAGCAAGATAAAGGATATGCTTCTTTTAACGTTGTTGCGGAATTACAAAGTCAGCTTACATCAAAGCAACAATTATGGATATGTGGACATAGATTCATCACATTTGAGGGTGATAAGCGAACGACGGGCGGTGCATGATCTCCTCAAGACTCACATATTGAGTTTTCAAGCACGTAACTAGATTTGAGATATTACAAAATGGCGACAAGAATTAAGCCGTGTTCGTTTCGATTAGCGATCGCAAAATATGAGTAAAATGAGACAAACATATGATAAGTAACCGCAATGAGTTTTTTAACTATACTCACACGGAACCGTTCAACTATCGCTGAAAAAATCAACGATTCTTACGGACACTGATAATGCTTATAGAAGCAATCGCAGCGATACCACAACTTCTTTTTACTTTTTAATTTCTCACGTGTGCTTTGTTTAATTATTCAGTCGCTGATGTTAACGCAGCGTCTATGAAAGGAATACGCCCTTAGAGTTTAGGTGAAGTTCATGTGGACAAGTCGAACAAATAATTAATAGGCAGGTCGACTCACCAAAGCACCTTTCCCATCCGACTGTATTTTACTAATTTTCGACTTCATATCTCAATGTATATTATTGTTGTTACATGTGGACTATTATGATTAATATATATAATCAAACATTAAAAGCAAAAAAAAATTCAATTTTTTCCTATAAGTTTTATATTATATTAACTTGCACAACAAAATTTGTGTCTAAATAATTGTTTTTATTTTCTAACATGAGTAATAAGCTCATGTAGATTTCTATTTCTGATTAAAAATTTTCTCTTTGTTTTATTTTTTATTATTAGATCATCTACATAATTTCATTTTTGTTTCTAAAATATTGAATTTTCCTTTAAAACGCTTTCTACCTCTTTTAACCACTCAAAATCCCTCAAAATCAAAAGCTCATTCCCTCGAGCGTTTGCGGCTGCGGGCGGTTGTGGGTGACTAATATATTTTTCTTTCTAATTTTTTAATTTATCTTTCAGTAATGTACAATAAATTCAAAGAAAATTATAATTATCTTGTATTAAATAATCATATGCTTATATATTTAGTATATAATTTTACTTCAAAAATGTATTTATAGTTATAATTTATATATACATAAATTATTTATAAATAAATAAATTTTCAAAACTGGTTTGAAGTATTTATCTAGTGTATTTTATGGTTTTATAATATATAAAATATTTTTATAAAACATAATTTTAAATAAACATAACATATATGTATTTCATTTTTTAGCAATAGATAATTGTATTTAACATATCATATTTATACTTATACAATAAATCATATTATTGTTTAAAAAATAATACTGGTATGCCATCATAAGAAT
>OVAP01005896.1:0-12445 GCA_900406295.1 Aurinia saxatilis
GAAACTCCTTGTCTAAACTTCCGATGTGGGACTTGGATTGCTATCCCAACAGGGAAGATTATATATTCAATGTGTAACTAAAATTTTGAATATTAACACTCAAGATAAATTTATTGATATATTTCTATTCAACACTAAATCTTGAATAGATAATTTTACACACAGAAAACAATGATATACACTTATTTGGTTATGTATATTTAATGTGTAACTAAAATTTTGAACATGGTCAAATATTAACATTCAAGATCAATTTGTTGATAAATTTATTGATATAGTTATATTCAACACTAACTTTTGAAAAGAAACCATGACATACAATTGTTTGGTTAAGGAAGATTTTTATATATTTAATGTGTAACTAAATTTTTTAAAATAATCAAATATTAAAATTAAATATAAATTTGTTAACATATTTAAATTCAACACTAAATTTTGAATAGAAAAAAATTACACACAAGAAAACCATGACATACAATTGTTTGGTTAAGGAAGATTTTATATATTTAATGTGTAGCTAAAATTTTGAAAATAGTCAAATATTAACATTCAAGATAAATGTATTGATATGTTTACATTCAGCACTAAAATTTAAACTTTTAGTCTCTGAATAATTTAATAACATAGTATAAAGTAAATAAATATAGTTATTAGTGGGCATGGAGAGAATCTTTAAGAGTAGAAAGATATTGTTGCTCGTGCGGTAGAGAATACTGACAAAATCGGTACTCGGCCCAACCCTACGGCCCACGCGCGTCGAAACCGTTTCCAGCTTTTCATACAACCCCTTCTTTTTTTATTTGTCTTCTTATCTAACCTACCAATAATAAATTGTTTTCCTATGAACCTTGTCTTTTTCCTCACCATATTTTTTTAAAATTCAATTTTTTCCCCCCAACCCTTATAATCATTTACCTCGGGCATCACATAAGCTATATATTTTCAAATAATGCTCGAGATTTTTTTTTTTCTGCTCTCTATGTGTATAAACAATATGTGAAAAGTTAAGATTTCAAGAATTTTGTTTTACTTCCCTAGATAGTTCATTTGTACATGTTAATGTCACGCATTTCTGGAATTAATTTTTCATTGATTTATTTTAAAAATTCATATTTGATCCACACACACATGCTATATATGATATCCAAAAGCTTTAATTTGTTAGTATTTACATTATCATATTTTTTATTTTGGCATAAGCATGAACTTGAATTAGGGTTTGCCAAAGTGTCTAATTCATTATAATTCCTTTTTAAAAAAATTAAATATTTTATCGAATCAAAAAGGAATACATAAGCCGGCGAAACTTTAATCTTCAGATACAAAGCCAACGAAAAAAAACTCCTCGAAATCAAAACAAATGATAATTATAGCTACCAAACACATGAAAACTAGTTGACGTATAAATCTAAAAATACATGCACACCAATCTTTAAACTGATAAATATAGAATAAAATAGTCTGTAGCTCACTCTAATTCTTCTATCCAGCTTAAGTAATTGCGTTACAAACAATTCTTATAGAGGTTTCTTCTATTAGTTTATCCCAGGCTAAGGTTGGTAGAGTGAGTACTATAGAGCTATAGGTTAAAGACAAATTGAATCTATTGCGACGGTTACAAAAAGTTAAGTGGCAACTACATAAATAAAGACAAAACGCGTGGCAACAAAACTAAAATACGAAAAGGAAACGAGGACCATAGAGAAATTTGAGAAACATATTATATTTGTGAATTCTTTCTTTATAATAAGCTAGTGCTTGGTGCCGTATCGGGTTAGAAAAAGTTGCATAAATGCGTCGAAACATACAAGAACTAAGGAAAAAAGTAGGCCTTTATCGTGAGTATCGTCAAAAATTTATTTATTTTTCTTTGTATAGGTTAGAGACTTACTAGTACTACTATTTATTTATATGGGAACAAGAGACCTATAACTCTCTCTCTATACGTGCCGGTTAATTCATCTAACCCCCAAAGAGTGACGATCATAATTTATTAGGAACGTTAAATGAATCGAATCCAAAGTGTTTGACTCAGTTCCCATGTATAGCAATAAATATAACTCAAAATCTATTTCAGACTGTTTTAAATTTTGGTGAAATGATTGATTCATCTCGATAAAGATGGTTTCACTTCTCTAGAGATGTTCTAATAGTGATTTAATGTTGTTTTTCTTTGGTACTTATATTTTAATTCTTGTAATGTTTTAATCTTTGATTTCAAAAATAGTTTATATCCGCCAGTTTTAGTTTCCGAGAACTAGAATTCTGCCGATTTTGTATTTCACAAGTTTTGTTAATAAAAAGATTTAGATGAAAAGAAAAGTATCTAATTTATTTTTAAAAATAATACAATTTTATGTTTTTATATATCTACGGCATAAAACATTTACATGCATCATTCACGTCTATACAAGATTATGACAAACAATTCCATATGTTTTTTTTAATCTTGTTTATCAGAAATCTTTTTTTTATTAAGAAATTGGATACTTCTAAGGTTTAAAAATTATTACTGATAAACTTTACATCAGCCAGTGAATTTAAAAGAGCTTCCACAAAAGATTATTTTTTTAGAATTTGTTTTTGCTATAAAAAGGATCTTTAAATTCGAAGTATCTCCCATTCTGGCTAGTGGAATATGTACACCAAAAATTATTATTTGTAATCTAACCCATTCTTTAGTAGCATATGTACACACGTACACTCAGATAACTTTCGCAAAGCAACATTTGTAATCAACATTCATTTGTAAAACATTGATTGAATTAGTTTCAAATATCAATAATTAGATAGAGATTAATAAAGAGGAAAATTAATCTTTAGTATCATGATTATGTTTTCCCTTCTTTTCATGTAGGATTATGTCTTCATTTATCTACTTTTTTTCTTGCTTTTACATTTGTTCTTCTCTATCACTTTTGCCAATTTCCCGCAAAGACATTATAAAAAAAAAATAAAGAAATCATTTAGCTTTTTAGAAAATTAGACCTTTGATATTCCAAAACAAATACTCAAGAACTCAATCACCTCTTCATTTACACAAACACAAGACAGAGAAAAAGAGAATTTTCTTTGTTTTTTTTTATTTTTGGTTCAAGAAAATTCACTTTTGTTCTTTCGCTTTTCTTGGTGATGGTTTTGCCAGAAAAAAAGCTTCCTCTCTCAATGTAAGTACCTTCTCTTTCAACTACAGAATCTTAAACCATCTAAACTTGGAAACAAAACAAAAAATCTAAGACTCCGACCAATCTCTGCAACATCGTACTTTAGAGCAGAAACCGTATCTAAAAAAATTACTACACATCTCTCTTCTTCGGGTCACTGTCACAGTCATTTCTGTCCAAACCTTAGGTTCTACTCTTTGTTTCTTCCTCCTCCACGTTTCTTCTTCTTCTCCTTCTTGAACAAGATTTCATATTATTACAAAACTTGACTCTGTTTTTTATTGTTTGTTCTTTGATTTTTCAGTGTAACAACAAGCTCTCTTCTTCGTGGAGTTCATCACAGTAGATGAATCAGAACAACCCAGAAGAAGAAGAAACTCAAATCTCGAAGTTTCGATCTCTATGAGGCATTTAATCAAACACTTGGTGTGCGAAATGAAGAATACTACTCTGTTTTTGTTGATCCTCTGTTTCTTCGTGATGAACATTAATGGAGAAACCGCAGACGAAGCTTCTCTGTTAATGGGTTTCAAGCAAATCTACATAAAGTCCGACCCAAATAACTATCTGGGTAATTGGGTATACGGGTCGGGTCATGCACCTTGTTCTTGGAACGGCGTTTCCTGCTCTCACGACGGTGGAATCATCGGTTTAGATCTCCGTAACGGAGGTATCACCGGAACCCTAAACCTAACGGCGTTACCTAATAGTCTCAAGAGTCTTAACCTCCAAGGAAACCACTTTTCTTCTTCTTCATCCTCTGCTTCAGATTGTGATAATCTTCAGTTTCTGGATTTATCTTCAAACTTAATCTCAGATCTTTCAACAGTGAATCATGTCTTCTCAAGATGCTATAATCTAGTCACCTTTGATCTCTCCAACAACAACATCTCCAGTGACTTCTCCGATTTAAACTTCGGACTCTGCACCAATCTCACCTTCTTGAGCTTATCAAAGAACAACATCTCCGGCCAGAAGTTTCCGGTTTCGCTTCAAAACTGCGAAAATCTCGAGACTTTGAACATCTCTCGGAACAACCTCGCCGGAAAACTACCTACCGGAGAGTATTGGAGTAGTTTCAAGAACCTAAAGCAGCTCTCTTTAGCTCATAACCGTTTCTCCGGCGAGATTCCACCGGAGCTTTCTTCATTATGCAAAAGTCTAGAGATTCTTGATCTCTCCGGTAACTTGTTCTCCGGGGAGTTACCTCAAGACTTCACTGCTTGTGTTTGGTTACAGAGTCTTAACCTTGGAAGTAACTACTTCTCGGGCGAGTTCTTGGACACTGTAGTGAGTAAACTCACTGGAATCAGTTACTTGTATGTTGCTTATAACAACATTACAGGTTCTGTTCCAGTTTCGCTTACGAATTGTTCGAGTCTTCGTGTTCTTGATTTGAGCTCTAATGGTTTCACTGGAGATGTACCGTCTGGTTTCTGCACTTTACGAAGCTCGGTTCTTGAGAAGCTTCTTATGGCTAATAATTATCTATCAGGGAGTGTTCCTATGGAGCTTGGTGAATGTAAGAGTTTGAAGACGATTGATCTTAGTTTCAATGCGCTTACTGGTCCGATTCCGAGGGAGGTATGGACGTTGCCGAATCTTACGGATTTGGTTATGTGGGCGAATAATCTTACTGGAAGTATACCTGAAGGTGTTTGTGTTGAAGGAGGGAACTTGGAGACTCTTATTATTAATAACAATCTTTTATCCGGTTCTATACCGGAATCGATCTCGAGATGTAGTAATATGATCTGGATCTCTCTTTCGAGTAATCGTCTTTCCGGGAAGATTCCTAGCGGGATTGGTGGTCTTGCTAAGTTGGCGATTTTGCAGCTCGGGAACAATTCTTTGTCCGGGAGTGTTCCACGTCAGCTCGGGAAGTGTAAGAGTTTGATCTGGCTTGATTTGAATAGTAACAATTTAACCGGGGAGCTCCCGCGTGAGCTAGCTAGTCAGGCGGGGTTAGTAATGCCTGGGAGTGTATCGGGTAAGCAGTTTGCGTTTGTGAGGAACGAAGGTGGAACGGATTGTAGAGGTGCGGGTGGATTAGTTGAGTTTGAAGGTATCCGGGCAGAGCGACTAGAGCGGTTTCCGATGGTTCATTCTTGTCCCCGGACACGGATATATTCAGGAATGACAATGTACACATTCTCTGCAAACGGAAGCATGATCTACTTCGACATTTCTTACAATGCGGTCTCTGGTTTTATACCTCCAAGTTATGGTAACATGGGTTATCTCCAAGTCTTGAATTTAGGACATAACCGGTTAACCGGAACTATCCCGGACAATCTTGGAGGACTGAAAGCTATTGGTGTTCTCGATCTATCTCACAACGATCTTCAAGGATACTTACCGGGATCGCTTGGTTCGCTTTCTTTCCTCAGTGATCTCGATGTCTCTAACAACAACCTTACCGGACCAATCCCATTTGGAGGTCAGCTTACAACGTTCCCTGTAACAAGATATGCAAACAACTCTGGTCTCTGCGGTGTTCCTTTACGCCCCTGCGGCTCAGCTCCTCGGCCTTTTACATCCCGTGTCCACCCCAAGAAGCAAACCGTTGCAACCGCTGTGATTGCTGGAATCACATTTTCTTTCATGTGCCTTGTGATGCTAATCATGGCGCTTTACAAGGTGAGAAAAGTTCAGCAGAAAGAACTGAAGAGGGAGAAATACATTGAGAGTCTTCCAACTTCCGGAAGCAACAGCTGGAAGCTCTCTAGTGTTCCTGAACCGCTTAGCATCAACGTTGCTACGTTCGAGAAACCGCTGAGAAAACTCACTTTCGCGCATCTTCTTGAAGCTACAAACGGATTTAGTGCAGAGACCATGATCGGTTCTGGTGGGTTTGGAGAAGTCTACAAGGCTCAACTCAAGGATGGATCTGTCGTAGCGATCAAGAAGTTGATTCGAATCACGGGACAAGGCGATAGAGAGTTCATGGCAGAGATGGAAACAATCGGAAAAATCAAACATCGAAACCTTGTTCCGCTTTTGGGATATTGCAAGATTGGTGAAGAGAGGCTTCTTGTTTATGAATACATGAAATGGGGAAGCTTAGAAACTGTCCTTCACGAGAAATCATCGAAAAAGGGAGGAATGTTTCTAAATTGGGCTGCGAGGAAGAAGATTGCTATTGGAGCTGCAAGAGGACTAGCGTTTCTACACCATAGTTGCATTCCTCACATAATTCACAGAGACATGAAATCAAGCAATGTTCTTCTAGATGAAGATTTCGAAGCAAGGGTCTCAGATTTCGGAATGGCGAGGCTTGTCAGCGCTTTAGACACGCATCTAAGCGTGAGCACGCTCGCGGGTACTCCAGGATACGTGCCACCAGAATATTACCAGAGTTTTCGGTGTACGGCCAAAGGAGATGTTTACAGCTACGGAGTCATACTTCTTGAGCTTCTATCCGGTAAAAAACCAATCGATCCAGGGGAGTTTGGAGAAGACAATAACCTCGTTGGATGGGCGAAACAGCTCTATAGAGAGAAAAAAGGAGCCGAGATTCTTGATCCGGAGCTTGTAACCGAGAAATCAGGTGATGTCGAGCTGTTTCATTACTTGAAAATTGCGTCTCTATGCTTGGATGATCGACCATTTAAGCGGCCCACAATGATTCAAGTGATGGCAATGTTCAAAGAGCTCAAGGCTGATACAGAGGAAGATGAAAGTCTCGATGACTTTTCGCTCAAGGAAACTCCATTAGTCGAATAACCACACGGTAAGGACCCTGTGGCTGAGAGCAATGCGTTGATGCTTCTTCCACATTTTGGTGTCAGTGTATATAACAGAAGAAGCTTGAGCGAGATGGTCAGACTGAAAAGAAGAATGCTTCTGGGTCGTTTGGAAGGTTTTTTATTGGGTAACTTGTTAAACACGGTAAGAGAAGTTCCTTGTTGTAAACTTTTGTAAGTTTCCCATTTAAGCAAGTTTTCGTGATGTATTATGTTAGAGTTAAGCTCATTATAAAATGTTAGTTCGTTTTCAGTATCTTATTTGTCCCTTGTGCATTGATTTCTTGAGCATAATTTATACCATTATTATTTTAATTAAACCACTAGCCAATATTGTGTATGTACATGAGAGCCGTCGAGTATAAAAACCAAAATTCAGTTTATAATGCATCCATTAAAAACATATGACACGAGTTATAAATATTATTATATGAAATAAAAAAGCATTCAAAACTGATAATATTTTTTTTTTTTTAAATTACTAGAAAATTTTAAAAATCTGAAATTGTAGTGATAATTAACAACATTTTATTAAATTAATGTTGCGATCTAGGAAAGTTGGATCAATTTTTTTATAAATTAACGCATATATGAAAACCATAAGATCTAATAAATTTGGAATCACGGTGATATTCAATCTAGTTTAGTTTCGTTATATTAACGATATTTATGCTGTTGACTAGGTAAGTTAAATCAAATTTTAAACATTTAAAACACCAGTCATATCAATTAATGATGTTTATTTATCTTAAAATAATTTTTAACAGATTTCAAATCAAGGTATTAATTAACAAACTTTACCTAATTAATGCTGTGAACTAGGGAAATCAGATCAAATTATAAACACTAGAGAATACTGACAATACCAATTAACTTATTTATTATTAATAAACTACTCAATCTAGTTTAGTTCTTTTGTATCATAGATACAGCGACTCAAAGTTAAAGAGAACTACTAAACCAATTTGAGTAAATAAACACAAGACAATTCGAATAAATTGTGGTTCTCCCACCACTTCCATTGCCAAACCTTAATTGAAAGATTTCAATTGTGGTTTTAACAGTTGTGATCTTATGGAAGTGACTTTGCCCCTTATGCACGTGTCATCGCTTGTACTAGTAATGATACTTCATACTTGATTGGGATGCCTATTGTTCTTCTCCATCCAAAGCCACAACAAAATTTGATTTTCGAACTTGGTATTAAGAGCAGTGAGGAAATAAATATGGAAGTGACGTATGAGTATAATAAAATAAAATATTGACCGGGGAATACATATGGCAAATGCATTCTCTATGTTTTGATATTTTTTTTGGAGAAACAAACATGGAAGCAATATGAATGTATCATAACATATTGACCGGGAAATATATTTGACAAATGCATTCTCAATATATTTTTTTTATGTTTTTTGGGAAAACAAATATGAAAATAACATGGGGTTAAAAATATTTGACTAGAAAATATATTTATGGTAAATGCAATTTTCGACATTTTGAGTTTTCGTGAATGCACTTGCCATAGATCTTCCTCCGTGTTTGACCAAAGAAAGATAATTCTTGGTCAACGATTAATATTAGTGTTTATGATATTCCCATATTTTCTTAAAAAATACTAGGCCTATTTGTGGTTTTCTAAACCAAAAATTAACTAGTATGTTTTTGATGATAAGATTGAAACTGAACCGGTTGAACCATCAACACTGAATCATAAGATTTAAATATTTTCTCAACTGAAATTTACAAAAATTGTTTCAAAATAATAATAATTTTATTTAATATGTAATTTTAATAAGATGTAATAAGTAGTGATGTTTGAAAAGGCAAATCAGATAAAATTTAAAAGCATTCAAAATCCACAATCTTAATTAGCGATAACTATTTATTTAAGAAATCTAAAAAATATAAAATCATGGTGATACTCAATCTAGTTTAGTTTCTTTATTTTGTTTTAATTTTAGTTAATAAATATAAAATCACGGTGATAATCAATCGAGTTTAGTTCCTTTATTTTTGTAATTTTAGGTAATGAATTTAAAATCACGGTGATATTCATTTTAGCCCAGTTCCGTTATTTCCGTTATATTAACGACATTTTTCAGTGATACAACGACATTTATATTTCTAAAAACAAAACCTATTAAACTAAGAAACTATGAAATTCTATTTTTTCTGTTTAAAAGATTTTTTTTTTTTTTTTTTTTTGTATTTTCCATAACTAAATTTTTNTTTTTTTTTTTAAAAAATTTTTTTTTTTTTTTTTTTTGGTATTGTCCATAACTAAATTTTTGTTTCTCACCTCTCATTAGCTTATTCTCTCTGGTATTGTTTTGGTTTAACCGAACCGAAGTATAAACCGAGCAACAAAACCAGAAGAAGATAAAGTATAGTAATTATTAACCCTCCTTAGCATTGATAACACTTTGGAAGACTAATTGACCGATTGAATTTATTAACAAAATAAGGAGTACAAATATTATTATATAAGAACATCATTCCCTCATATGGACAGACACCCCTTCAATTCAGCTTTCTTCATAANGACACCCCTTCAATTCAGCTTTCTTCATAATCTTCTTCTTCAGTTTCTGCTAAACTTCTCTAAAGAAAAAGGTTTTTCCTTTTAAATTATTAAATTTAGTTTTTCCCCCATTAAGTAACCAATATCATTTGAAAAAATTTATACAAATGATAAAGATCTTTGACATATTCTGTGTTTTAAAATAGGCTAGCTTCCTCTGAAAAAGATTTATCATTTAATAACATTTATAAATTCATATTAATCACTTTTACATTGTCTAATTTCATATATAGTGTATCTGTTGTTGTGTAGTCTAGGGATTTTTCAAAAGAAAATGAGTGATTTTATCAAAATGAAAATGATTTTTGAGATATTTTGTGTTTTTAACTAAGCTAGCTTCGCCTAAAAAAAAGTTTTTCATTTAATTTTACATTTATAAAAAAATTCATTATTTTACTAATAGCATTTGGTTTCGTATATTACATATTCATCACTTTTACATTGTTTACTTTCATATATTATATATTCGTTTTTGTGTGATTTAGGAATTTCCCAAAAGAAAATGAGTGATCATAAAGAAAATTTCATGGACTGGACATTTCCTTGGGATTCACCGCCGAGACCTAGCCTAAGCTCGATATTTAACTTGTTGAATCAGAATCCAATGACCGAGATCTCCTCTCTATCAAACATACCAATTGATCAACATGAACAAAGATCTTGTGGTCTTAACGAGGGATTAGATGCAAGAATAGGGTTTCAACTTCATGTAAGTAACATTACATATCATT
Source organism: Aurinia saxatilis (assembly GCA_900406295.1). NCBI lineage: Eukaryota > Viridiplantae > Streptophyta > Magnoliopsida > Brassicales > Brassicaceae > Aurinia > Aurinia saxatilis. The sequence goes on from OVAP01005896.1 coordinate 10,223, forward strand.
TTAATTGTGTTTATAATTGATATATAATCATATGATAAAAATTTAATGAATCTGTGACTGAACATAAATTTTTCGAATAAAGATACATATATAATCATCATCATATAAAGATAAATGAATATGTGATTAAATTATATATTGTTTTCTTTTTCTTTTAGTTTAAACCTTTGGTGTTTACAATTTACAAATGTTTTTTTAATATAAAAGAAAAGAGTAATTTTATTTTACTGCCACATATAACTCACAAAATTTTACATACGAATAGTAAAACTATCGCATTAGATCTTTAATATTTATTTCCAATCCTTCTTAAATTTGATAATACATCTCAGATCCGGCCTATTGTTGTGGTCTAGCTAACTCATTTTATTATGGTTATCATATTTATTAAGATTATTGTTTTATAGAATGCTCAGTCTCCAATCATTGGTAACGGACCTTCAGAAATGATCGAAGGTTCAGTCGAAGGCCATGCAGCGACAATGATGTTGTCTGACTCATCACAGCCACAGGTGACTATTTGTTTAGTTCCTTATATAATCATATGATAAACAATTTAATGATTCTTAGTGATTGAACCATTAATTTTTTAGTGAAGTTATATGTATTTTTAATACGTGATATAATCATTTGATAACCAATTAAATGAACACGTGACTATACATGTTTTTTTTTTTTTTTCATACAAACACTCACATACAAATATATAAATTACTGTATATGTATATTTACTGTATATGAAACCATACAAATAATGTTAGATTAGATGAAACTAAATATATATTTAGATTAGTATATTGTGAAAAAAAAATCTTCATCAGATAATGTTTTCTAATATTATTATATAATATTAATTAGATAATTCAAATTTTTTTTTAAAAAAACATCCGTGCAACGCACCGATCCTAATCTAGTAAATATATAAATTACTTTATATGTATATTTACTGTTTTACATATAAATATATAAATTAATACATTTTCAACATGGAGTCCTTACAAATGATAATTTTAACATGATCCCCTTTGTTTTTTACTAATTCATTTTGTTAGTTAATTAGTAATTATATATTCTAATACCATACAGATTTTTCATATAATACAAAGCCTTAAATTTAAACCATAGCCCTTACTATTGTTATTGGTTGTGTTTTTCTACTTTCCAGATCTATCCATCGCTGGTCACCAATAACGGACCTCCAGAGACAGTCCAAGATTCCGGTGCAGACCATGCAGCGTTAATGGTGTCTAACAATGCTGTTACTGATAATCAACCTCCTCAACAAGGTAAACAGTGTTGCTTGTGCCTCAAGGTTGTATTTATACATATAGTCAAGTTAATTAGTAATTAACATTGTTAATTTTAATCATTCAGAAGCCGGCGAACCTTCAAAGATTCGTAAGAAAAGGTACGATAAAACTTTTACATCATAAGTTAATAATACAAACATCTTAATTGATTTTTCAAAAATAACATATATAGAAACTATTGCAGGAGATATTCTAGGAAACGTGAGAAATCAAACATAGGAGCGATAAGAATAAGCATGGAAAATGCGATAACAATTCAGATGGAAACAGAAGATGACCATCCAGATGATGGCTTTCGCTGGAGAAAATATGGTTCAAAGCCTGTTAGCGGAAATCCGAGGTTGCTCCTTTACCATCTTCTTTTGTATTTCCTTTAAATTATTAATTAAAACCATCATATTTTTTTTATATAAAAGGAATTACTACAAATGTACGTATGATGGTTGCAAAGTTAAAAAGACTGTGGAGAGAGAAGCAATCAATGCGAAGCTCGTGGTAATTGTTTATCATGGGATACACAAACACAGAGCTCCAAATCAAAATGATTCATCTAGGACGTCTGATAAAACAGGTCGTCGAATAGGTAGGCCACCTAATTCTATGTCTTTTCTACCTATGGTGCCTCGCATACCGGTAGGTCCACAAAAGAATATGACACAACTCTTTAAGACTGGTCTTTCCAAGCTGCCGAAACTACCGCTCAAGCAGAATTTGGGTCAACAGGTAAACCAGAGTTCAGGTTCTATGAACATGAACCCGAATGTTTTCTGTCAAAGTGGTCAGCTGCTGAACCAGAATCTGAGGTTTATGTCACAGATTGACCAACCTAATTACCAGAGACCAAGTTTTATGTACCATATTGAGCAGGCGATTAACGAGAATCCGAGCTTTATGTATCAAAGTGCTCAACCAA
>OVAP01005897.1:0-12444 GCA_900406295.1 Aurinia saxatilis
TTTGCGACGTATTTGCGTCTTGTTGTCGGTTCCTCCCAGTTTGGAAGCAAAGGCGTCGCAAATTTGCCAGTCTTGTGCGAGGATTATGTGTTCGACGCACATACGCCGCTCAATTCTCGCATAGTTCACCCTTTACGCGAAAACGTCGCAATGACGTCGCTAAATTGCGACGGGTTTGCGACGAATGTTGTCCTCGCGGATTTACGACTATAGTGCGTTGATGTTTGGGATTACACGCAAATTATACGCAAATGCGACGCAGATTTGCGAGGGAAACCCGGCGTCACAAAATTCCCTCGCAAATGGCGTGTTTTCTTGTAGTGATTGGCGAAAGCTTATATGATCATGACTCATTATCCTTAACAATCTAATTAATTATATATTGATGAAAGCTTATATGACAAAAGCTTATATGACGAAAAAAATAACATATATAATATTTCCTTATTGAAAAATTTCTACTAGAAAAAAAAAATACAAATCAAAAGTAATTAATGACAATCCACAAGAATCTGTAAGAATGCATACAAATATTTTATAAGAAATTTTGAAATCTGTGTGAATTCATTAGGATATCTAAAACCTCTTTATTTTAAAGAATTATAAGAATCTACACAAATGCTATTCTCAATAACAGCCCCTTAGATCGAAATCGGAATCGCGATTACGTAGAGAATCATGGCGTTAGTCACATCTTAGGGAATTGAGAATCAATGCTTAAGAAGGTGGATATGCCTATATTCGAAGGAGTCGATGCTTACGCTTGGTTCAATTTGGTGGAGAGATTCTTTGAGATTGGAAAGTATACAGATGCAGAGAAATAGGAGTTGGTGTCAGTGAGTTTAGCTGGGAGAGTTTTGAGTTGGTATAACTGGGAGTTGAGAAGAGTCCCGTTCACAAGCCAAGAGGAGTTTAAACACAAATTGTTACGACGATTTGGTTCGGGAAGGAGTTTATCACCTAAGGAGAAACTGTTTTCTTTAAAACAGGAAGGGAGTATTGAGGACTATGTTCATGAATTTGTGGATCTGTCATCACAAGTGATGGATTTGGATGATGAGAGTCTGGAGTATATTTTCAGGAAGGGGTTGAAACCTGAGCTAGCAGAACTAGTGTCAATGCTTCAGCCGAAGGGACTCAATGCAGTGATTAATAAGGCAATGGGGATGGAGACAAACGTGTTGTCTTGAATGGTGAGTGGAGCTTTGGTGATGGAGAATTCGGGGTCTTCTACTCGTTATTCCACTCAATTTAAGACGAAGACAATTTGGCCAAGCTCAAGTAATACACGGAAGTTTCCTTTGCAAACTAATACTCAAACAATGGAGCAACCTTAGAGCAAAGCTCCAACTGCAGTTGTGTCAAATAAGGGAAAAGGCAAGTTAAACTTAACTCCGGAGGAGTATGAAGATAAAAAGAGGAAGTAATTTTGTTTTAGGTGTAAAGAGAAGTATTTCCGTGGACATAACTGTATCAATAAGGAATTACAGTTGATGATGGTAGTGAATGGCTGTGAGATTGAGTTGGTGCAGGAGGAGGGTGGAGAAGAACATGAGGAAGAAATCTTGCTGCGGGCAAACATGATGCAATTATCTCTCAATGCGTTTTTAGGGGTGCATTCTTTGACCCCTACTAAGCTGAAAGGCAAGATTGGGGAAACAGATTTGGTGATTATGCTAGATAGTGGAACTACGCATAATTTCATTAATCCATCTGTGCTGAAGAGAATAAAACTGAAGGTGCAAAACATGAGTAATTGTGAGGTGCGATTGGGAAATGGATTGATCGTTAAAGGTTTGGGAGTGTGTAGGCAAGTGAAATTCTTGACTGCCAATTTGGAGTTTGAGGCAGATTTTATGTCAATAGAATTGGGTAGTGCTAATATAATCCTTGGGATTCAATGGCTGCGTACATTGGGAAAATGCACCATGAATTGGGAAACACATTAACTGTCTTTTGTTTACAAAGGTACTATGGTGACGTTGCACGGAGATCCTTCTTTACATGGTCAATCTCGCTTGTGGCCGCATGAGAGTTTAAGAGAACAGGGGCCACAGTTGACTGAATCTTGGACGGAGTAGGACTTGATGCTCTCTCAACTGGAAACAAGAGAGGTTCCATTGCTTGTGGAGCCTGGTGGTTTACCACCTGTGATAGGGAGGGAGCATGCTATAAATTTGACAGCAGGTTCGGGTCCTATTAGTGTGAGGCCCTTTCGCTATCCTCATGCACACAAAGAAGAGATGGAGAAATTGGTGAAACAAATGCTCGTTGCGGGTATCATTAGGCCGAGTTACAGCCCTTTTAGTAGTCTTTTGTACTTTTTGTTAAGAAGAAGGATGCTTCATGGCGATTTTGTGTTGATTATAAAGCGTTGAATACAGCTATGATTGCTGATAAGTTTTCTATTCTGATGATTGATCAACTTTTAGATGAGTTACATGGGGTTGTGGTGTTTTCGAAGTTGGATTTAAGATCTGGATACCATCAGATACGAATGAAAGAGGAAGACGTGGAGAAAACAGCTTTCCGCACGCACGATGGTCATTATGAATTTTTAGTAATGCCGTTTGGTTTAGCGAACGCCCCTGCAACATTTCAAGCTCTTATGAACGAATTGTTTCGGCCGTAAGATAGCTAGCTCTCCTAAGACAATTCCAACAATTTATTAACACTTTCGTGTATAATAAATTCCCTATGATCTAGACTCTATGTAGCTAATCTATGAATCTAGCATTAAAAACATCTAGGAGAATAGTTAATTAATGGTTTCTAAATTAAGCATAAAGCTGACATAAATTCATCCTAATCTAAGAACATAAAATCTAACTAATGAACTATTAAGATATAGCAAAGCAATTCATCATGCAATAATTAATAAAAGCAATAATAATCAATAAAAAGGGTTTAAGAAATCTTCTCCCAAAAACTTTATCTAAAGTAGAATAAAGCATGAGCTAAACAATGGCTAAAACAAAGTATTTATAGGGTCTGGACGGAGTAGAGAATGACAGATTTGCCTATAAATATTATGGAAATATTCTTGATCTTGAGATTTAGAGAATATTGGCAGGTTCTCAACACTCCTTGCTGATTATTCCCTTTTTGTTTTGTTTCCTTTTTCGTCTCTTCAATCTTGTTCCATTTTTGCTCCATAATTCTTCTAGATTATTCCAAAGCTCCAAAACTCGTCTATGCACCTAAAATGACTCTTTTGGACTCTAATAATGATAATAAAGACTCTAAAATATAAATAAGTATAATTTTATTATCATAAAACCCGGTAAAATACGAGATATATAAGTATGAAGCTTCAAATATATACGAGATAGTACGAGATGTCAGCAAGGAGTGTCAATCGACACTCTTATAGTGTCAACTGACACCCTACGGAGAATTTGCCAGTATTCTCTAAATCTCAAGATCAAGAAGATTTCCATAATTTTATAGGCAAATCTAACATTCTCAAATCCGTCCAGACCCCCTATAAATACTTTGTTTTGGCCATTTTTTAGGCTCATGCTTTATTCTACTTTGAGAGAGTTTTGGTGAGAAAATTTCTAAACCCTTTTGTTGATTATCATTGCTTTCATTCAATTATTGCATGATAGTTTATTAGTTAGGTTTAGGGTTCTTAGATTAAGATGATTTTCTGTTAACCTTAGCTTAATTTATGAATCATTAATGAACTCTTCTCTTCGATTGTTCTTAATGTTATACTTTAGTTTTATCATATAGAGTCTAGATCATAGGAAATTTGTTATGCATGAGAGTGCTAATAAATTGATGTAATCAATTTTAAAAGAGCTAGCTATCTTTTCTCAGAGAGATTTGGTTTAGAATAGCTAGTGAACAATTGAATCGGCTTGTTAATGCTAGTTTCAATTCCATAGAATTTGTTAGAGAGATCTGGTCTTTCTAAAGTTTAAACTAAGAAAGTTCATCTCAGCGAGAGTTGGATTGCTTGATTGCTTGTTCATGTTCTTGAGTTAAGGTTTTCATAGAGTTTACATTATGAGTGTCCTTCGACATTTCCCGTATTTAAGTTCAAAATTGATTCTTAGTCAAAGTTCCCAAAGATTAGCATTTGTTTTAATTAATTTAAACTCTCACAATTTACATGGATAGATTCCAACAGATCATGAGGTATCTCATGGATCATACGAGATCAGAACGTTACTCTCCAACATCATAGTCGCAAAGCGTACTCTGCCATCACATCTTCTCTAGAAGCTGATTTACGGAGTCTCCTTTGGGCAGTAGAAGGTAACCACAACCTTCTTTATCAAATGGTCATCTTTGAGCTTTCTTCAACTCAGGCAGTTCGGGCAATCGTTTCTCATCATCTTTTTTCAAAAAGTAGCCTTTAGAGAATTAATCCTCCTTACTATTAATTGAGAAGTAAGTTTAATATGAAAATTGCCTAAATGTCAACTTACTAGCCAATCAATTCTGAAACCATGACTAGATCGTTGACCCGTAAATTTTTAAGAAAATCCTTAATTATTTTGATAGTTTCTGTAAGAAAATCTCTTAAATCTATTCATATTTTTTTATTGATCCATTATATAAAAACTTTTTTTCAAAAAACAAATATTATTGATCTCGGTAAATTGATCAGTTGTGTCTTGGTTCCGTTTTTGTGTACGCGAATTTGTGAGTATAAGTTCCGATTGAGGAATTAGTAAAAGATCGAGTTACAGTTTGGATTGGAGAAAGCGTTTGATAGAAGATCAAGTGAGTGGAATTCGAAGCTCGAGAGTTTCAAGATGGAGGATAAGAGGCTAAGAGAGCTTGCTGAGCGTAATGTCTCAGTCCAGAGAGAAGTATCGACTTTTCATAAGAAAGAAACGGAGCGCATTGAGATGATAAAATTTATGGACGAAACAGTTACAGAGTTGAATTCAACAGTAAAAGAACTGCGCGAAGAAAATGTGTATCTTATGCAGAACATCTCCAAGTTACAAGAGAGATACACTGCTACTACATAAGATCTTGAATGTTTAAGAGAAAATTTTGAAGAGAAAGATTTGGAATGCAGGGACTTACACAAATCTGTTGCAAGATTTCTAAGAACCTGCAACAAACAAGAGAAGACAATCCAGGGACTTGGACATTGTCTCTCTGAGGAAGTTAAGAAGCAACCATCATATATAAATGAACTGATGGGAAAGAAACTGCAGATGGAACATGTAAGGTTGACAAGAGTTGAATTCTCACTTAGAAAGGAGTTAGAAACAATGAAGCTCGATGCTGATTCTCTTCACCATGAGAATCTTTCTCTGCTGGATCGAGTGAAAGGAAACGGAGAAGAAGCTAAAATGATGACCTTCAGGCTGGATAGTGAGATAAAGATGTGTGTATTCCACTTGCAAGAAGTTAACATGAGCTATCAATGTTGAATGATATCACAGAGCTATGTACAAGTTACTGAAGTTCACCAAAGAGAAGTTAGCTCAGTCTTCGGAATCACGAGTTTATTAAGAGAGAAACTGTATTCCATGGAACAAGAAATCGAACAACTGAAAGCATAAGTAGCGGCAGGAGTACGAGGTAATAAAGTGCTACAATGTGAAGCCCGAAACACATTAGACAACCTTTCAATAAACAACCACCAATTAAGAGACCTCAAGCTGCAGGTATTTTGAGTTTTGGCATAAGAATATTAAGGAATGAAGGAATGCAAAGAGAGAAACATGGATTTGGAATCAAAGAAGGAAGTGTTGAAGAAGAAGATAGAAAAATTGGAAGAGGACACACTCTTTAAAGAGTCCAAATCATACAGCTAAAGAACAAAGAAGTAAAGCTAGAACAAAATCAAACCCAAGTACAGAGATGACCCACTAATCGGATCTCGGGTCTTTGTAAGTTTTCTATGAACAATATGACCAAGTTGAGTTCTGGTATTTCCGCCTTTATTCATGTTTAGATCTCCGACTTTCTTCATTCCGAGGAATCCAGCTCTTCAGGTTAGATCCTATTTTGATATTCATGACTCACGAGTGGTTCTCTAAGTCACGTTCTATTTTCAGGGTAAAGGAGAGAACAAGACAGTGTTGCCTGATGCTAAGAATACGAATGTTTCTTACTCTTTCAAGTTCAGCACTTAATTTGTGATAATTTGTAGTAGGCAGCGAATCCTTTTGATGGTTTCCACTACTCTTTGGTGCTTTGTATCATAAATCCTGATGCTAAGAATACGAATGTTTCTTACTCTTTCAAGTTCAGTACTTAATTTGTGATAATTTGTAGTAGGCAGCGAATCCTTTTGATGGTTTCCACTACTCTTTGGTGCTTTGTATCATAAACCGTCATCTTATCTCGGTGTTAACAAATCTCTTTGGTGTTGTTTAATTACAATACTTGGCAATATCCTTGACCAAGATCAGGACTCAGGACATTAGGATTCCATAATAGTAGTGTGAAGGACCTGGTTTCTTTAATTACATGTCGACTTTTGCACAATAGAAATATGTAGGATCAAGAGATGAAGATATGAGACCGCTGAATTTGTGTAGCAAAACATTCCTTTTAGTGACTTTATATCTTTGTTCAGACTTGGTTCTTTGATTTCAATATTAGTCAACTTCTCCTGGAATGGTCATGTATCAACATGTAATGATTTTGTAAATAGTAATTTACTGAAAACTCTTGGAATTTAGGCCTGGCCCTAGGCTAAAGCCCAAGAAGCATAAGCTTTAGGCACCAAAATTTTAATAAGAATTTGGGGCAACAGAATTGAACAAATTCTTTATTGTGGTCTAATGGTTCAGTTATCATTAATTGTAAATCAACTTCGAATAACATTGAAGGCATTTATTTTTTCTTTTTCTTTAGCCAGTCAAATGTTTTGACATTTATTGGGCCGGCCCTGTTTAGGTCACATAAGGTCGGAATCCTACGACCAAACTGGCTAGATGGAGCAACGTATCTAGTGTTGGACCTTTGTTGTTGATGGAATTAATGGTTTTGTTAAGAGGAGTTGGTTCTGAAGTTGTTTGGATTACTAATCAGAAACCACATGAGGAAGATGAATGAACAACAAATAGTCAATACTCATGGTTTGGTTGCTCTTTGTGTGTTGCTTTACAGGTTTTCTCGAGTCTCTATCAACGTGATTGCAACTTGGTGATTCATCATATATAGTAAGAGTTGAAGAATGGGGGACTGTTACCAGATTTGATAACAGAACGGAAATGGCGAGTTAACGCACATATATGTGAACAGTAAGAAAACTATAAATTGTGTTTTGGTGATTCTTTCGATCATTTTTGCTCGCTGTGACTAATGAGTGATTCTTGCGTCGGTTCTGAATCTGAATTCGCAGAGATGCCGAGACACATTGTTTGTATAATGAGTGATACGAGTTCCGACTCCGAATCGGTCTTAGAGTTGAACTTAACTCCAATTCATTCTTTCAATTTTTTCTTGAAGCTTTTGTCTTACTGAATTTTGATTGCTGCATTTCAATGTGATGAACAGCGCCGGATATTGCAGAACAGTCTTGATAACAGACATTGCGCCTTTATACTCGTGATCGTGTGGTTTGTGAGAGCTCAAGAGACGAGACTGTAGGCTGCTTCTACTCTGTGTTATCTCTGTTCCAACAACACCGTCGAAACAAGATTACTCTCGGAGATTACAACACCGTCGGAGAGAACACTCTCGGTCGAAACAACACCGTTGTCTGCTGACAGAAATAAACGGTGGAGGAAGCCCATCGAAGAGCAGAGCGAATCTCACAACGCGAAATGCTTCGAGCACTGACATCGCCGGATCCACACAATCCTCCAATGCCGCCGGAATCTGTGACCAGAGATTCTCCAATTCCTTCTTCCCCGCCATCACGAAGTTCCAGAAACCTCTCACGTCCATCTTCAAACAAGGAGATTTCAGCACCGAGACAGGAATCGTCTCCTTTAAAACCACCACGAATCTCACGCTTTAGATTTTGGGAACTAGGAACAAAACACAAAGTATAAAAGTTTAGGGACTTACTAATAAATTAAACTGTTTTTGAAAAACCATAACGACACACACATTCTAATAGCATACGCTATTAGAGCATGTCCATTGGTGAAATTCAATGAGTCTCACCAAATATAATTAAAAAACAAAAAATAATAAAATATTAGTTGAGTCTCATAAGTTTTGTGAGACTGTCTCATTGGACAGAGATTTTAGAGACAGTCTCACAAAACTTATGAGATTCAATTAATATTTTATTATTTTTTGTTTTTTAATTATATTTGGTGAGACTCAATGAATCTCACCAATGGAGATGCTCTTAGGGTGAACTCCAATAAACTCAAATAACCTATTCAACCTCTGTAAATTTATAATGTTAGGACTTCCAACATAATATATTGGTTTTCATATAATAAAATCTGAGAATAAATACTTTTATTAACATTTTAGATATTCGTAAGATTCAAAACATAATATTTTTTCTGTCAATATGTTTATGACTATGTTTTGCCAAAACAATATCATATATATTTTCATGACTTTTCTTCGACAATAGTATTAGTTTAATTTGTTAGAATTTTATTAGGTTGTCATATATATCAAAACCTTATAAATAATTCTAACGTTACTATATTGAAATTTGAGTAAAGAAATCTTTCAAATATTATTTATTTTTTTTTATGATGGAAATGTTTTCATGTTTTTTATTTTATTTTCCAAATGCAAACTCCACATTCTGATTATAATTCAGCATTTTTATTTTCTATTATAATATCAAGTTTATCAAAATTTAGTTATTATTTTTCTAGAATATTAGAAGTTCGTTGGATTTTTTTCTTTCAACTTTTATGATTTAGGGATTTTTTTTTAATTTTTCTTTTAAGTTTATAATTTTAATCATGTATATTTTGTCATTAATATAATAAACTAATCAAAGCGATCTGAAAAAACATAATTTGATTTAGGTGATTTGGCGGTGTGTCTCTTACATCGTTTTCTCATGTGCCCCGACAAGGGTACATGGGGTAAAGTAAAAAGCACCTAGACCGATCATTCCTCTGATAATATGTTGATTCTTGAGGAGCACTTGAACAACATAAACAATTCAGGTTTACCAAAGCATACTTTGAGATTAAAGGTTGGTGCTCTCATCATGTGTATGTCAAACATTGATCCAAAGGGTGGAGTACATAACGGTATCAGGCTCATCATAATTCAGATATAACCATATTATTCAAGGTAGAATTCTTAATTACATTAAGTGACAAAATTGTTGGGAAGAAAGTTTTGATTCAGAGGATGTACGTTACACCTTCAAAGGATAAATTTTCTTTATGCATGCGTCATAGACAATTCCCTTTGACTTTGACATTTGTAATGACAATCAATAAGAGTCAAGGTCAATCCCTCGAGAAAGTAGGTTTGCTTTTACAAAAACCAGTATCCTCTCATGGATAATTGTGCGTAGCTTTCTCCAAAGTCAAGTCCCGAGCTGGTTTGAAAATGCTCATAACAGATGACAACAGCAAATTCCAAACAAAGACTACAAACATTGTGTACAAAGAAGTCTTTCAAAAATGTTAATTAGTCTCTTCATTATTTTGATGTTTTCATTTTTACTTCGCTTTCCCATGTGCCCCGACAAGGGTACATCCGGCAAAGTAAAACAACACATGGGCCAATATCTCAACTTGAGATTAAAGCAAAGCACAACTTGAGATTAAAGGTTGGTGCTCTTGTCATGTGTATGTGAAACATTGATCCGAATGGTGGATTATGCAACGGTACTAGGCTTATTATAACTTATATGGTTAAACACGTTATTCAAGCTTGAATCCTTAAAGGAAGTGACAAAATGGTTGGGAATAAAGTTTTGATACCGAGGATATACGTTACACCTCCTGAAGATAAATTTCTTTATGCATGCGTCGTAGAAAATTTCCTTTGACTTTGGCCACTGCAGTGACAATTAATAAGAGCTAAGATCAATCCGTTGAGAAAGTAGGTCTGCTATTACAAAAACAGGTCTTCTCCCATGGACAATTATATGTAGCTTTCTCATGAGTCAAGTCTCGATCTGGTCTGAAAGTGCTCATCACGGATGACGACGACAAGTTCCAGACAAAAACTACAAATGTCTTGTGCAAGAAAGTATTTCAAAATGTTAATAAATCCCTCAGTGATTTTAATGTCTCCATTTTTCTACTTTATTTTCAGCACAAAAATCCACTTTCTAATTATATATCTTTATTTTTATTTTCCAATAACAAGATCTTTTTATTTGTAAATATTTCTGTCCACACATTGTGCGGACACATAATCTCCAGAGTCAAGTCTTGAGCTGGTCTGAAGGTGCTCATCACATATGACAACGGCAAATTCCAGACAAAGACTACAAACATTGTTTACAAAGATTTCTTTCAAAATGTTAATTAGTCTTTTGATTATTTCAATGCTTTTATTTCCTCTCATCCATTTTGAACACTACACTATATCTTTCGAGTTTACTTCAAAATTATCCTTTACAGATTTTGGAAGCGTTTATATCATAAATATGTTTGTCCGCACTACTTTAGGACACAAAACCTAGTGAAAAATTAAAAGATAGTTAATGGAAATTTTGCAAAACTCCACGTCAGGATGAAATGGCTTTTATTCTTTTTTTGGTCAAGGAAATGGCTTTTATTCAAATTGTGTTTCTCAACTAATATATAGGGGTTCCTCAAAATAATCCAAAAACACATTAAAAACTCAAATCATTATAAATGCTTGTTTAAATACACCCTCCCTTTTTTTAATTTTCATCGAAAATAAAATTTTCAGAAATAAAATTGGAGACTAAACTCTTAAAGTATTATTGGAATTATTTAATTCCCCGACTCTTAACAAAAAAAAGGTTAGGTTCAACAATTTCCTTTATAAATGGAAAAAAGTAAAAATAAGATAAAGAGTTACTGTGTGAAAAAAAAAAGAATGTAAATACTTATACTTGTGTATTAGGATAGATTTGTTTTTTGCAAGTACATATACTTAAGGTTGTATACTTGTTGACAGGAACAAACTTTGAGAACAGGTCTTTGAAAACACAAAAAACATAGGACCAATGGGGTTGTCTTTTCATCTTGCCGTCATGAAAGGACTGAGGAAGAAGATGAAGAAGACGAAGCTAGAAGGAGGAGCCAAACGGAGGAGAAAAGCCATCGTGAAGGCCAATTCTAGATCTGTTATCTTTGGGGAGATCCATAAGGAGCTGATGAGCCATATAGAGAAGTATATTGTTAGGTCGTGAGTTTTCTTCATCGTGGCTTATCATCATTGAGTTGTCATTAGCGGGTCGTCATCATCGATAATAAAAAACTGTGAGCTTGTCAAGAAGAGAGAGTGTGTGCTCATCGAGAAGAGAGGGAACAAGGGAAAAAAGAGAGTGTGGGATTGTCAGGAAGAGAGAGAATGCGGGCTTGGAGAGAGAGAGAGAGAGAGAGAGAGAGAGAGAGAATGGGCTCGTAAAGACAGTGAGCGAATTGTCATGCCCGTATTTTGGTACGCCATGACTTGTCATGTTGCTTCCGGATCATCTAAGACTGGCAGGTTTGCACTTCGGTAGGAAGGGGCGTGTAGGACTTAGAGTTTGAAAGACCCTTTGGAGTTAGGCAGACCGACCGATTGAGTTTGGAGAGTATGTCGCTGATCGTGGATCTGATTTTGAAGAAGGGACTAGGCCATCCCTGCACAAACTGGTCGGGTACTGAAGTCGTATCCCTGATGAGCCCTAGGCAGGCCGAAACCAGTCGATTGTGATCCGATGGGGAAGAGGCTGACTCGGTATGCAGAAGTGTGTATCGAGTGCCGCACGGACCTCATGAAGTGAGCCCGTGACAGAGTGCTCGTCAAAATAAAAAGCATTTGGAATCGTCGAGAATAGAGAAAGGGTGATTTTCTAGAGTTTATTTTTTTAAAAAAATTGATTCTAAATATAATTCAACATTCATTCAACAAAAAAAAAAATGTGAGCACGTGGGTGTTTAAGGTCTTCATTTTCCTATGTCTCTTAATGGGATGCTTCTCTATTTATAAACTTTGGTTTTCCCCATTTTATGCTAGGTTTTATTGTACTTTTAAATGGATCGATCTCAATTTGGGACGGATTTTGAATAAGGGTGTGCAACCCATCTTTGCTAGAAAGCTCCTTGATATGCTCAAATTTACCCTAAGAGCTAATTGCAAGAATACAGTTGATTAGCTATAGTATGTAGGGATCGAATCCACATAGACTATCAGCTGCCTATAGATTTAAGAATTAAAACTTTATTAATCAGATTCAATAAATAAAACTAATGTAAAACTACTAAATAAAAAATTAGAGAATTGGTTTTTCTTAATTCAATAAAACAAAAGTTAAGCTATGGGTAATTCTTTTGGAAAATTTGAATTAATAGGTAAAATATTAATTAGATGATAATTAAGAACTGTCCTAGA
>OVAP01005898.1:0-12443 GCA_900406295.1 Aurinia saxatilis
GGAAACCTGATAGTCCCTAAGTGGTTAGGTAGGTCAGATTTCCTACAGATTATTCTTCAAATCCGGCACATAAAATACATCTTGCACAAGATGACTAACTCCTTCAATTGATAGTCATACACATCCTTTTCCCACTACCTTCATCTGCGTATGATTACCCAATCTAACAGTCTCTTGATTCCCTCTTTTATATTGTTAAACAGAGACGAGTCACCACACATGTGATTGTTACACCCGGAATCGAGAAACCAGACATCGTTGTTGTGTTGCTCGTGTGACTCCTCAATGTGAGCCATAAGAGACATCTCTGCTATTGCTTCTTCTTCATTTGGCAATTCCTCAATATACGCCATGAGTAACATCTCTTCATCTTCTTCTACTTCCGCGTAGTGATACACAAAGTTTTATCTTATGTATTTCTAACTGCAAGTGCACAACAAATATCAGTTATAGTACTTAATGATCGAATCCACGAAGACTGAAAAACTAAACAAACTAATTTATATAAATTCTGAATTAAAGCTAGGATAATGGTTTTGAATTCAACTAACTAAATCAGACAGTATGTAAATTATGAGGGGGTTTAAATCAATTAATGCAAATGCTAGGCTTTGGGAACTTCAGCTAAGAATCAATTCTGGACCTAAATACGGACAGTGTCGATCGACACTGATGTTTTGTCGATCGACACCTGTCGTGCAAAATTTATAAAAACCTTAACTCTAGAACATGAACAATCCTATCAAGCAAATCCAACTCTCGCTGAGACTTACTAACTTAATTTAAATCCTAGAAAGACCAACTCTCGCTGAGAAATCCTATGGAATTTAAACTAGCATTAACAAACCAATTCAATTGTTCACTAACTATTCTAAACCAAATCTCCTTGAGAAAAGATAGCTAGCTCTCTTAAGATTGATTCTAGCAATTTATTAACACTCTCATGCATAATAAATTCCCTATGATCTAGACTCAAGGTAGCTAATCTATGAATCTAGCAATAAGAACATCTAAGAGAAGAGTTAATTAATGGTTTATAAATTAAGCTTAAGGTTAACAAAAAATCATTCTAATCTAAGAACCCTAAACCTAACTAATAAACTACTCAGACATAGCCAAGCAATTCATATATCATGCAATAATCAATGAAAGCAATAAGAAGGGTTTAAGAAATCTTCTCCCAAAACTCTCTCGAAGTAAAAATAAAGCATAAGCCTAAACAATGGTTGTAGAAAAGTATTTATAAGATCTAGGACGAATTTTAGAATTAGAGAATTAATATAAAAGAATTAGGGAAAAAATCATGATCTTGAGATTTTAGGAAAGTGAGTGATTCTCTGCAGGGTGTCGATCAACACGAGGGTGGTGTCGATCGACACCTCCTCCTGAATTTCCATAATTTGTTTCGTTTCCTTTTTCTTCTCTTCAAGCATGTTCCATTTTTGCTCCATAATTCTTCTAGATCCTTCCAAAGCTCAAAAACTCGTCCATGCACCTAAAATGACTCTTTTGGACTCTAATAATAATAATTTAGACTCTAAAATAAATATAAGTATAAGTTTATTATCATAAAACCGATAAAATACGAGATATATCAACTCCCCCAGACTTAGCCTTTGCTTACCCTCAAGCAAAACATAAACCAAACTGTGAAAGACGTTTGAAAATATAAAACTCACCTTGCTTGGAGGATTGAAATGATCTTGACCAACTGAGTAATCCACACACTTACTTGACTAATCCAGAATTTGTCCGCCTTGTACTTCTCCAAAGACTTCCTCAGCATCCAAATAAACCCACAGCCTTGTTATGAAACCGATGCCATCTTCATAGCTTGTCTCTCCATCCGATCCCAATGCCTTCGAAAGTTCTAGACTCCTTTCCCATTCAATGCTTGACAAACCCATGCGTGAACATATATATTCACTACTCGCCCCCAGACTTGAGTAACACTGACACTATATATAAAAATTTACATTGGTAAAATATAAGACTTTTTTTTTCCTTTTTTTTTGTTTTGAAAGAATAATAACTTAAAGCTTCTAATAGTATGGGTACACCCCCAATACCTTTCCAAAAAGTAAGTCCACTTTTTTGAAAGGGAGAGTAGTAAATGCCTTCTCTTACTTGTTGAATATGGCAAGCATGAATGGAAGAATCAAATCCTAGTGCATTGATCACATTGAAGAGGTGCAATAAGCTCCAACCCTTCGGTGTTTCGTAACTTAGCATGGATGTCTTTGAAGTACCAACTGACCTTTGGATTTTTCAATAGTCTTATCTTGGAGTTCATCTCACAAGTTATGGTCACTTAGCTGAAAAAGACACAAGCCAATAAACCAAGCAAAAGATCATAGTTTTAAAATGATTTTGACTCGATGAAACGACTCGATAAAAATATTTTTGTTGGAATTATAACAAATAAACCAAGACAAAGAAAAATACATCAGTATTTCTCTCCCCAGACTTGAACAACACTGTCCCAATGTGTAAAAATCTCGAGGAGAGAGGGAAAATAAATATTAATCAAAAAGGCCAAATCAGAAACACTTACCTTGTTCTTGTGGGGGTGTCGATCGACACTGATGATAGTGTCGATCGACACCAAGTGGTTCGAACGACAAGATTGGATGGTCAGGCGACTGGCCACAAAATCGGATTTATTTGAAATAACCGTTTTGTCTTTTGTTTTATAGTATAAAAACTGTAGAAAATCAAAGCCAATTTCATAAAATTATAATCAATTTTTTTGAAAATTCAAATTATTTTTAAAAATTCAAAAACACCAAAAATAATAAAATAAATAGTATAGGATATAGAAAACTCACAAGTGGGTTGCCTCCCACCAAACGCTTAATTTTTAGTCCTTAGCTTGACTATTGTATGGATGGTGACTCATGGTGGATCGTATATGAACCAATGAAAACGTCTTGTAGCTGCGAGCACACCGCCTTCGACTTCCCGTGAAGAGACGCGAGGAAAGAGCACCATCGTAGCATTCAGCCAATCCTTGATAACATCATCTTCCATGTTTCTGAACTCTTCGGGAATGACAATGTTGATTGTAGCAAATTGCTTTGAAGATCGAACATGCTTTGCCTTTGATGATTTGTCGATGTTCGGAGTTCCCTTGAGGATAGTTGGGACTGCCTTGGGAGCATCTTTAGGGCCTGAGTCCAACTTCTCATCATGGTGAATGGCCTTGCAAGAGGTTCCTCCGTTAGGATTAAAGTATGGAGAAGAATACTTCTTTGATTTGGATAATCCATAACAGCTCCAACAGTGGCAAGAAATGAAGAACCGAGAATCAATGGTCGATTGATCTCCTCATTGATGTCCATAATGTAGAAATTAGCAGGAACTAGACAATCTCCAATTCGAAGCATCATATTTGGAACAAAACCCGTAGCATTCACTGATGAAGAGTCCGCCATGATTATCGGTGTCATTGAAGTTTGTTGGCAAGGAAGGCCAAGTCTTCGAACGACAGCCTGCGACATCACATTCACAGTGGCACCAATATCACATAAAGCATTCTTCATGATCATACCTTCGATAGAACAGTCAAAGACAAATCTGCCCGGACAATCCATCTTTTCAAGCGTCTTAAGGGTGGGTGGAGAGGTTGCTTCTTTAGCAATCTTCATGAGACTAACACTCATTGCTTTAACCTCCTTAAGAACTGTTTGAATGCAATCTTCAATGCTGACCTTAGTGACACTCAGCTGCTTGATGAATCCCTTTTAAGACCGGTGAATTCTTTATGAAGCTATAGGAAGGAGACTCTTTAATCACATTCCTTAAAATGGCTTGCCGACGAGCTTCATGAGGCTGTAGCAAGGCGATCCATGGCATTTGATGAAGAACAAGTCGCGGAACATTGTTTCTGCAGGGGGTGTCGATCGACACCATGTCTTTATGAGCTGTTTCCTGTGTACCGTTGAGCTGGGGTCGAGATGGGGTCGAGGTCTTTACGGCGTGAACGTCGATACTGGGAGGTGTCGAACGACACTGACCTTGGTGTCGATCAACACGATATCTTGAAACAGAGTCCGTCGTGTGATTTCCCGAGGGGTGTCGATCGACACTAGGTGAGTGTCGATAAACACTGCTCTGTTTTGCAGCCGAAATTTCATCATCTTCAACCCAAAGAAACTCCTCTTGGTCCCCATCACTCCTAAGCATTTCCTCAAGCAAATCAACCTCGTCTTCTGCACTTCTCATGGTGATTGTGTTGACAAACTTCTTCGGGTTTTGATCCGTGTTTGATGGAAGGAAACCTTCTTGCCTTCGAACTGCCTCGACTGCTTGAGCAACTTGCTGATCGGTCTTTTTCAAATGAATGGCCAACTGTTCAATCTTCCCATTCAGATTGGTGTAGAGATCATCCATTTTTCCATTGAAACCCGCTGTCATATTTTTTTGACCTTCAAAAATCTGTTCTAGCATTGATTTGGTCTCGTTGTCTTGTACCTTAGGAGAGTGATAAGATGTGTTTCCCCAGTTTCTTCCTTCACCATACGGCTTGTTGTAGAAAGACTTGTTGAATGGGCCAGAATTTCCAACATAAGCAACATCCTTCCCTTCTTCTCCATTTTGGACAGCATCAACATCAACGAACCGCACACCTTTCTAGTTGACTTTGAGTAATAGATTCACCTTCTCAGTCAGCTCCTTTATCGACTCAGTTGCCGCGCTATTCACTCTCTTAGTTCGATCATACTCCATACTCTTGTCCCGGTAGCTTTCAGCAAGGTTCTTGATAAGTTTCTTGGCTCCATCTATGCTCTTGAGTCATAAAATTTCCATTGCTTGCTGCATTCAAGGCAGCCTTGTAGTCCCAATTCACTTCATCATAGAAGATGCTAAGGAGCAGGCTCTCGGTGTAACCATGATGATGGCAGTCTCTGCGATAAGACTTGAACCTATCCCATGCTTCAGTAAAGGACTCTCCGGATTATTGCTGGAAATCTGAGAGCTGAGCTTTCAAAGTGGCTGTCTTGGATTTGGTGTAGTAGTTATCCAAGAAGGCAGCCCGAATTTTGTACCATCCATTCAAAGACTTTGGAGGAAGAGAGTTCAACCAAGTAGTTGCTCCCCCTGCCAATGATAACTCGAAAAGCTTGCATCTGTTGAAGTCTTCAGGCACTCCTTGGTATCTGACACTACCACAGACCTTCTCGAATCTGTCAATGTGGTCAATGGGATTCTCATTGGGCAATACGGTGAACTGTCATTGCTCCACCAGTTGAATGAGCTCTGGTTTGATCTCATAGTCTCTTTCAAGAGCTGGAAAGACTATAGGAGATCTCTCCGTGTAAAACGTGTGTGGCTTATCGGCCCCTCCAATGGTGGCTTGTTGCTGTTCACGCTTCTCCATCTCAGTAAGTTTTCCTTGGAGCTGTTTCACCATAGCCAAAAGATCGATGTTGGAGATGTCACCCATTGTGGATGTTTTTTACCTAGCTTTTCTTTTCTTTCTTTCGACTTTCTCTAGCTCGGTGTAGTCTAAGAGGTTTTCAGAACTGTCACTCCTCAAGTGCATACACGTGAAACACCAAAGAGAAAAAGCAAAAAGAAACTAGTTAGTAATAAAATAAAGAGAAAAAATAAAACCAAAGAAAACAAGCAAATAACAAAGAATTCGATAAACTAGTATGCAAGTTAATTTGGTCCCCGACAACGGCGCCAAAAACTTGATACACAAAATTTTACCCTATGTATTTCTATTTGCAAGTGCACAATAAATATCAGTTATAGTACTTAAGGATCGAATCTACGAAGACCGAAAAACTAAACAAACTAAATTAAAGCTAGGATAATGGTTTTGATTTGAACTAACTAAAGCAGACAATATGTAAATTATGAGGGGGGGGTTTAATTCAATTAATGCAAACGCTAGGCTTTGGGAGCTTCAATTAAGAATCAATTATGGACCTAAATACGAACAATGTCGATTGACACTGATGTGGTGTCAATCAACACCCGTCGTACAAAATTTATAAAAACCTTAACTCTAAAACATGAACAATACTATCAAGCAAATCCAACTCTCGCTGAGACATACTAACTTAATTTAAATCCTAGAAAGACCAATTCTCGCTGAGAAATCCTATGGAATTTAAACTAGAATTAACAAACCGATTCAATTGTTCACTAACTATTCTAAACCAAATCTCTTTGAGAAAAGATAGCTAGCTCTCTTAAGATTGATTCCAGCAATTTATTAGCACTCTCAAGCATAATAAATTCCCTATGATCTAGACTCAAGGTAGCTAATCTATGAATCTAGCAATAAGAACATCTAAGAGAAGAGTTAATTAATAGTTCATAAATTAAGCTGAAGGTTAACAGAAAATCATCCTAATCTAAGAACCCTAAACCTAACTAATAAACTACTCAGACATAGCCAATCAATTCATCATGCAACTCTATCAAAGTAAAAATAAAGCATAAGCCTAAACAATGGTTGTAGAAAAGTATTTATAGGGTCTAGGACGAATTTTAGAATTAGGGAATTAATATAAAAGAATTAGGGAAAAATCTTGATCTTGAGATTTTAGGAAAGTGACTGATTCTCCGGAGGGTGTCGATCGACACCAGGGTAGTGTCGATCAACACGTCCTCCTGAATTTCCATAATTTGTTGCGTTTCTTTTTTCGTCTCTTGAAACTTGTTCCATTTTTCCTCCATAATTCTTCTAGATCCTTCCAAAGCTCCAAAACTCGTCCATGCACCTAAAATGGCTCTTCTGGACTCTAATAATAATAATTTAGACTCTAAAATAAATGTAAGTATAAGTTTATTATCATAAAAACCTGTAAAATACGAGATTTATCACGTAGTTTGCTTGTTTTCCGAGGCTTGGACACTCATATTGATAGTGACCAAGTTTATGGTAATTATAGCATTCAACTGTTGCTTTGTTGTAAGCTTGACGCTCTCTGCCTCTTCCGCCTCAAAAACCATTAGACCTTCCTCTCCCTCTCCCTCTTCCTCCATGATAACCATCTATTGACACTGCAAGTGCTTGCTCTTCACCTTCATCCTTTTTTAATTTCTGCGCATGTACAACAAGCGAGCTTTGTAGAGCATCAACAGATAGTGTATCAATATCCTTTGATTCTTCAATGGAACAAACTATGTAATTCCATTTATCGGTGAGAGTTCTCAATATCTTCTCAACAATCTTGACATCCATCATATCCTTTCCAAAAGTTTGCATATTATTTATGATCACCATTACTCGACTGAAGTAAATATCAACAGATTCACCTTGTTAATCTCTGCGGAGACGATTGAGTTGTGCCCTCTGCACCCGAGCATTTCTTTGACACTTCATCTTCATCGTGTACCATAGTTGCTTGGATGTCTCCTTTTGTGTTATCATCTTCAAGATCGTTCGATATAATGATCGAAACAAGTAATTCTTTGCCTTCAAGTCCTTGAGCTTCATTTCTTCCAGCGTCTTCTTTTGTGCTGCGGTCATCTTCTCTCAACACCTGGTTGTGTGTACCCAGATTCCACAACCGTCCAATATTCCATAGATCGAAGAAGATTCTCCATGATCATGCTCCAATGATCATAATCCCCATCAAATTTAGGAATAGCAGGTTGAGAGAAACCACCGTTTCCCTCGGATCCCATTCGCACTCTATTTTCTCTTTCAACTTTTCTTCTTTCAGATTTGTTTTGAAGTTAGCTCTGATACCAGTTTGTTAAACTCAAAGAATGAATCTGGAAACTGACTTAATTTATTAAAGAAAAGACAATGGCTTATAAAGCCTTACAAGAAGCAAAATGCAGAACGTGAACAAACTACTCCTAGAAAGTGCATAACGTGGTCTAACAAGTTACCGCATTTAGGGAAAACAAAAACAACTGCCGTACTAAATAATAGGACACTGAAACAAGACTAAATCTTATCACTTCTCGATTCTTCTTTGTCTCTTTCCCTTCCTCTCTTCAGATCGTTGATTCTCCATCTCTTCCTTCAAACTCCACTCCCATCTCGTTTCCATCTTCGCTTCCTCCTCCTTCAAATCCCCCGCCGTCCACTCCCATGGTGGTGATTACCCTAGACCTTAGGTATTATTATTATTACAATCTTCTTTCTTCCTCTGTCAGTTTGGTTTATTTGTTGCATCTCTTCGAAAATTCATTTTTGAATTCTCCTCTCTAAACGTTTCTATTCTTCTTCTTCATCTAGCTTTGTGAGGTATCAATCTATATTCATTGTTATTCTTCAATTTACTAATCAGTTTTGTTTACTCTTTTGTGTAATTGCAGGTGGGATTATGAAGTTGGAGACAGATTTTTGAGCGATAAGAGGATTTGGCTCGGATCTGTATGAGTATGTTGATGTATTTTGTATAATCTACCGTATGTTGTATTTTGTATCATCTACCTCTGTTTTGTATTTTGGTGTATTTTGTACATCTGTTATTTTTTTAATAATATTCTATTGTATTAATATGCAACTGTATAAATACCCAAAATCGTATATATAAATTATATATATAAATACAACAAAATATGGTATAAACAAAAATTGAATGACAATATATAACCATTTGGATCACATAACTTTGGTCCCATTTTCGTCGTATTAGTTAATATTAGTTACTAATTGTGAAGCAAATTTGTTACTAAATTGTTGTCATAATTTGTGTCATTTTCCTACAAATGTATAGAAACAAATTGTAGCCAATTGTCATAATAGTTTGTAGGTATTGTGTTGCTAATTACTCACAGATTTTGGGACTAATTAATTTGTGGATATGTTACCACAATTTGCTACAAAAAACCCTTTGCTTCAAAATCATTGTCACTGGAAAAATTTAGAAGCAAATTTGTAGCAAAAATAAATTTGCTACAAAAACATTTCCATAGCTACTAATTATCTTCTAACTATATTTATGCATTCTTGTAGTGATTATTGAAGAACTAAACATATATGCTAAAACTGTTTTACAATATTAAAGATGCTGCTAATGAATTCATCTACAAAGAATTTTAAGAAGGATTTTCAGACCATCACTTGACATCTACAATGAAGAAAATAAAGCCAAGATAACATGACTAAGAATTCTTTTTCCAAAAAATGTGACTAAGAATTATATGGATGAAGAACTGCAGTGTTTAAAGAGTATTTGCTTTTGGTAATATCCCGACATAGATTTACTATGAAATACATAAGTTGATAGTAAGTATTGTTTTATCGTCACAGAGGATTGACGCACGCATTGACAATTATATAAGTTTCTGGAAAGATGTTGTTGAACTGCAGAATTATCATTTTTGCGGAAAACTAAGGTACAAGGTGAAAAGTGGCCTCATGAGGGTATCGTTCTAGTGCATGTGATTATACCAATCAGAATGATATGTGCGTGCATCAAGAATTCTTTTCCTTAACATTCTGCGTTTGAGGCCTAAGCATCCAAATATATATTTTGATGTCTTCATGCAGCCTTCGAGCCATGGCTTAGAGGAGTTGTGACATGTCTGTGTATGAACATTTGATTTATTAAACCAACAAAACTTCAACATGAAGGTTATTCTTATAAGCGCTTGCTTGATCATTTTGGGTGAAAATAAGATCCCCATCATCCGGACTGGAGCAGTGAGTCTCAAGTTATGCAAGAAACTATCGGATTGAGGCCCATTGCTCCAATCCGGGTGATGGGGATTCTGTTTTCACCCAAAATGATCATGCAAGCGCTTATAAGCATAACCTTCATGTTGAAGTTTTGTTGGTTTAATGAATCAAATGTTTTGAGGTGGTGGAATCAGGCTACTTGGAATTGGTTTCAATGGATTTCGAGTAATTGTGATCCATTTCGTTCTTTTCAGGCATGTAATCACACTCACGGACTAAGAAACCCCACCGACGGCGAAGATGTAAGGTTATTATCAGGGTAAAATGGTATTAAAATAAAATTAGTGGGTATGGGGTGATTAAAAAAATGGTGGTGGATATATGAGGTTAATGGGTATAGAAAGTGGATATAATTGAAAAAACTAAAACAAAATAAAAACGTGAGTGAAATCAAATGATAAAAGTGTCAAGAAGTCAGCATTTGCATCATACATTTATGGTTCAATTTATCCAGGGTAGTAATTATGCAAGTTTTCTAAAAAGTCTAGCATGAAATCACTAAAGTTTGACTATCCTTAAGCTCAGGCTTAGACGGTCTAATCTAGTAAAGTCCAAGTTAACCCCTCGGGAAACTTGTCATACCGTCCCTTTAGTCCCTAGACTAGTCATGAAGTTTAAGAGATCAACTGCTACTCCGAGAGTGGACATAAGACCTTTCAAAATCAAGTTTTGGATTACTAACTCTACGTGGTGTATTACTAGCCTTATTTTTTTTAAAACACTCTGAAAGCAGGAAAATGTGAAATTTAATAGTTTTAGTCTTAAATTAAATGGTTTCACTAAGAAAACACTGAAAATATATGCTAAAAAGCGGTTTCATTCATATATATATTCATGATATTCATAATATTCATAATACCATATTATAGAATTAACAGTTATAGCATTAGTCCGATAAAAAGAAAATATTTTTCTTGAATAACATGAAACTTTGAAATCTTTGAAGCATAAATTTAAAATATCGGGGCTACTACGAAAATATCATCATCGAATAACAACTAATGATTTTTTCTATTAAAATTCATGACAATGAAAAATGAAAAAAAGTAATAAAAAATGACATCTGTCAAAAAGTTTCCCTCAATTTATTCCATTATTTTTTTGTCTTAATACATGCCACTGAAAAACAAAATATTAGATATCAAAAGAGTTAACAATGCCACATGCAATATCTCCAATCATAAACCCACTAACAAGTCTAACTCCTAATCCAAACCCAAGTCCTAGCCCCACTGGCTCTGCCTCGTGAAATTTCGCCGGTGACGGCGGCACGTGACCGTACCGATAATTCCTATTTTGTATTGGTGACAGTACAGACCGTACAATATTGGTAGAGGAACAGAGCTCGAGTCCCCGTCGGTGAGAAGATGTTTCCGATGGTTGAAATCTTGTTGACACGGCAACTCATTTAACTGTATTTCCGATCCCGGTAGAGCCAAAGACGAATGCTCGATGTTTGGCGGTGGTGGAGCGGATGAGCCACCTTGATTAGCAATCACCAGGGAATCAGAAGTTTGGTTCATGATTGCTAGAAAATTTGGTTAAACTGGTGGCGGATTAAACCGATACGAAAAGATCAAACTTCAAAGAACCTTTCGGATTTCCAGACCGAGATCTCAAACGGTACTTCACAAGCCTCATGTCTTGACTGTTGCTGTCACCATTAGTTGACGGTGTGACTGAATTCAAAACCTCAATTAACGGAACGTCAACTGCTCCGACACTTTTGTTGCCTAGAACTCGGTGACAAGAGATTAGTTTCATGTTGAGGGTAAAACAATCATCACGAACTAACGCCTCGTCGACGGCAAGATTGACGGCGTGATTCCATTTCGGGTGAGAGCCACCATAACGATCGACGGGGGTTCTCACTTGCTTTTTATTTTGAGTTTCGTCGCCGTTAAGTGTAATAACGGCGTCAACATTCATCTCTGTGAAGATATTGACATTTGTAAGGTTACGTGCGGAGTTGATGTTGATCTCTAGGGTAATATTTGCCATGATTGTATGAGTGTAACTTGAGCATTGGTAGATATATATATATATATATATATATATATATATAATGATATTTTATGAAATTTGACAGACGAAGCTTGATTTTATCTTTGAATTATGAAAATGGTAAAATATCTAGTAAATTTATAAAACTATATTGAATGTTAACTTAATGGAAAAAGAATGCAAAAAAAAATCTCCGATATAGAAGTGTATACCTTTGTCAAGATATATAAATATATAAAATCATGCACATGAGGAAAATATAGAATTGTTTTAGTCTTAAGGGAGCTTTTATTTACCAATTAAAATAATTATTTTGGAAAATTGATACAAATAGCCAGTGAATTCAATAGTTGAAAATGTTTAAATATAGTGATAGTCTCTAAACCTNCCCCCCCCCCACCCCCACAAAAAAAAGAAAAAAATTGTAAGGACACAACAAATTTACATATGCTAGCTACGCCAAATACAACTCATATATATGACTATGCATGTAGTTACGCGTCCAAAACATATTAAAAGAAATACAAAACTACCATTTTCAAAATAATTATTTGTAAAATAACATTATCATCTGTCAGTTTTTCTAAATACCATTTTTAATTTTTTTTGTAAAGGTTTCCGATAAATATTTCAAACATGTAATAAAAATTTTAAAGCCTTTTAAAATTTTTATAATATGAGAAATTTTGAAAATTGTCTCATTTTATATGTATTCACAATTTTACATTGTCCACTACAAGAAAACACGGTTTTTCTGACGGACAAATCCGTCGGAAAATCG
>OVAP01005899.1:0-12442 GCA_900406295.1 Aurinia saxatilis
AGTTTAGTCAAATGATCCCCTAATGGGGATCATGACTAATGATGCTCTAAGAAACTTAGGCAATCATAAATATTATATTAGAACTAGGTGAATACCGCATTTAAGTATATATAGTGATTTTGTATTTAAATATTTAAGGTGTTTCTAATATGTAGATAATATAAGATCAAATTGAGAATCATGTATCACAATAGTGCTGTATATCTGTCATAATATTTTAATTTTTAATAGCAAAAAAAAGTAGTTGTGAGAATATCGACTTCAAACCAGACAAACTTCACTAACTTGTGAGTGTGATTGACAAATAGAGTATTATTAGAAATTTTGAGAACAAAAATATAGTTAGAGATTTGAGATACGGATAATTTTATATGGTTATCTTACCAATCAAACTAAAAAAAATCAATTAGGTTTAAAGACTATGATAGCCAATACTGTCATGGAGGCCTACTGTTTGTTTAAAATTTTCAAAACTATGAATATAT
Organism: Aurinia saxatilis; assembly: GCA_900406295.1. Taxonomy (NCBI): domain Eukaryota; kingdom Viridiplantae; phylum Streptophyta; class Magnoliopsida; order Brassicales; family Brassicaceae; genus Aurinia; species Aurinia saxatilis. Next base: position 486 of record OVAP01005899.1, read on the forward strand.
CAATATTTGTATCTCCTCAACACCATTATATGTCGCTATATCTACGCAAAGTTATGACGTCCTTCTAACACTCCACCATTTTAAAGTTGTATATCTAATTCCATCCGAGATAAATTTTACATCTAAAACTACACCATTTAAAAAGAAAAAAACAGTTGTTACTGTTCATATTAAATTAAATACCGAATATAAACCATACTCAACCGTAATTGGATAAAAACATGTTATACCCGACCCAGAAAAGACACTTAACTCACCTGCAAATACCTGATCCGTTAAGAAGAAAAAAGAAGAGAAATTCGATTCTAGAAATATAAAATCACTAAGCTTAAAATATGGGTTACCACCGGTATTTTATTTGTATTTTATTTGATAGCTAATGTACCGTGGATTTGGATATAGTTATATAAGATGCAATTCTGCATAGAAACATGTAAATGAATGAATGTAATGAAACAGTAGAGAAGATCATAAGGGAAATCGATCGACATGTTTCATTTCTGGAATGCATGTAATTTTAAGTAAACCATTAATTTAATTCTTGATATTGGAAGTATACATATGTTTTGGTTATTATTATATTTTTTTTTTGCAAAAGTGTTTTGATTAATTTTTATTTGCTATTAATTAATTAAAGTGTCATTAATATGAAAGGAGGACATGTGTCATTCTTAGAATGAACCATTTGTCATTGCCATGGAGAGTGTTCCTTGTCTTTTATATAGTAAATTTGAGAGCAAAAGTTTCAAAATCGTAGGTCACTGCTCTGGGCTTTTTGTATATAAAAGTTGTAGCCAAAGTTTGATCGGTAAAAAATGTTTGTGGCTGCAGGTCGTTAGTCAATACTGTAAGACCAATATTTGTAAAATACTACATAATTAATAACTTAATCAAGCAAATACATAACGTTAAGGAAATAGATAAAATCTAAGAATAGAAGCGAGATATGATCTCTTTCCTTAACTCAAAAAATCTCCGTAGTGTGACAGATTTTTATAGATTTATGAGTCCCTGGATACAACCACTGGATCATGGTTCTAACAAACATAGTAATCTACTATACTCTCGAAATATATAAAGAATTACCTTATTCAGAGGTAAGAGATTGTTAGAGAGAGTTTTGTTTGCTGTGTGAAAGAGAATTTTCGATCTCTCTCCTTAAGGCATAGAGTGCATCTATTTATAGTGAGTAGAAAGTAATCTCAAGAGGTAAGAGTTTTGATCAGCTCAAAAGTCCAAAACGTTTTTGTCTTTAACACATCATTAGTGCAGACTTTAACACACCACCATTAGTGTGCAGTAGTATAAAACGAATTATGGCACTATCTATTGTTCAAAAAGATAAACTCATTCAGACATATATAGCCCACGAGGCCCTAAGAGCCAAATTGAAAGCAACAAGCAACAAGCCACGAGCACGTACACGTGCATACCTGTGTAGTTCTTCATCCTCTTTTCTCTTACTTCATTAGACTAATACAACTATTAGTCACTATATGAGTTACTTGGAATTTTTCAAAATTTTAGATGTGGAACATTTTTCACTTAAGCTTATAAGTTTAATGAATCATTTTCATTTACTAATGAGTTAAGATCCATTTCTTATCCACACCCATATTTCATTAAAACCCAATTAACACTTTAATAAAATAATCTCCAACAAACATTACGGATATCTAAATCCTAATAATTCACGAAAAACTGAATTAAGTAGAGTGATTAGTTGGACTGTGTATCCGTAGATTTATTAATGTGAAATAGTCTTTGTATTAAAGCTAGAAAAAGGTAATATTGTCCACATGGTCACATAAAATAGAGATACGCCGCCGATAAAGTTCACGAAAAGAACACCTAAACCCATCATGATCTGAAGGAGACCTAAACTCATCATAATGTTTGGATCCTCCAAGACTAAATACTCTTCTTCTCGAACGGTTCTTCTTCAAATCATAATAGAAAATCTCAACATCATCATCAATTATAAATGGCGACACAAAAACGATCTCTCCAGCATCAGTGATACCGCAAACATTCAGCGCACGATGCAAGTATGAATCATAAAAATCAGGAGAAGGAACAAAAGTCTTGGTTGACCAAATATGCTTCTCAGCATCATCAAGCACACACAATTCAAAACTATGACAGTAAAGGTTGGCAAAAAAGCAGGCTAATTTCCCATGGTAGTTTACTAGAGGGTAATAGCTGTTTTTATTTGGTCCTTGGATGAGACGTAATCGTTCAGTTCCAACATCAAAACTCACTACCATAAATTGGTCGGATACTTGTGTCCCAGCTCCATAGTACAAAACTCCATTGATGCATACCACAGTGGCACCACGGACACAGTAGAATACATTACTTTCGACGTGCCTCCATGATGATAATGAAGATTGTTGGCTTTTCTCCAGCGTACATACGCTATGTTCAATACATCCGTCTTGATTCGTACTCTTGCGCAATATCTTGTATTGATCATTGCTTGGATTGTATGCCAAGAACATATAAGACGCATTAGACTTAGAACCATTAGGCACCCTAATGACTTGTCTTGTTGTCGGATTACATATCATAAAGTATCGATGGTCCAGAGAAATCAAGATAATTCCACGGAGAGAATCAAAGAGGCCGATGGAAGTAGTGGTTACGATTTCTGAGTTGTGTTTGGATACGATTGATGATGAATGGTTTGGTTCTTGGGGACGAGGAGACGAAGAAAAGTAGAACAACATATTCTCACTGCCGTGATGATGAACACTGTAGCCAACGGATACGCGTGGACGAGACAGAGACATGGAAGATTTAATGAATGAACGACTACCTATTATGGAACACCACTGCTTCGAGACGCATCTGAATTTGAAAAGAGACTTTGCAGGCAATCTTGTGAGTATTTCGATGGTTAGATCTAGAGGAACCGGTTCTATGTTGTTTCCAACGGTTGTGATCACGCCTTTGTCCTTGTCTTCATCTTCCTGAAGCTGCGATTTCATGGTGCGTCTTATAGCGGTATATTTCAATTTCTTCCCCTATTTATGTATATATCAAATTTCCCTCTAGTCCATGAATTAACAAAATTTAATATTCCTATGGTTCATTATTACTATTTTAAAAACAAAAAACTTAACATAAAAAATATACATATCTAAATAAAAAAATTAACGTTAAAAAGGAGGCAAACTAAAAAAAATGTTTAAGGAAAGTTCAACTTTAACTGAAAAGAGGAAAATCAGATAATATACAAAGAAAAAAGAGAAAATATAAATACTTAACAAATTCCTCGTGTCATTAATAAAATTTAAATTTCTTATTTTTATTTTTAATAAAAATACTTAACCTATTAAAATTTGCATATTCTAAAAGTAGAAACCAACGTTTTTTAAAAATAGCGGATTCACAATTTTGATATCACAGTTTTAGTGCAAAAGACAAAATTCTACACTTATGGTTAAAAAAGTCGATTTTGTAGTTTTGGTTCAAAAACATGATTGCATAGTTTTGGTGCAAAAACATGATTCTTTAGTTATAGAATCTAATTCTTAAACCCCAAAAAAATTAAGATTATACCAGTGTTAACACACAGGTCATAATTTGGTGAATGATATAGAGAGGCTAGCTCTTAGGTCGGGAAACAGACTAAACTCAAAGCTCGACCCCGAAAATCTGCTTCCTTGAGTTGCATTGTAGTCAAGTCAGCATACTTAATAAGCTGTGTGGTAGTGGTGAAACCATTGACAGATATGTTAGATGAATAGTAAAATAAATGAATGATCTAATGGCGATAACACTTTTGTTATTTAGGTTTTCACTTTTCAAACAATACTTTTCACTTTTCAAACGTTTTTTCCCCCTCAAGGACTCTATATATAAATTAATAACTGTAAAAGGAAATACTCTCCCCCTTTCATACGAAGTATCATTTTGCATTATTTTATTTTTTTCAAATTAAGTGTTGTTTTATAATTTTTAATATAAATTTTCACACTAAAGATTTGAAGTGACTTTAGTTTAGTAATTTAACTGAGAATAGGCACCATTACACTCGGTATCGAGTTTCACTATCAACATAATGTACAGTTGTGGCCCAGTGTTGATAAAAAAAAAAAGTTTAACCTCATATTTAGTGAAGAATACGAACAATATATGGTTAAAACAGTTAAAGTGACACTGTGTTATATATTAGCACTTATTATGTGGTATATAGGATCACCTTTCAAAAATACAAAAATGTAATGAACGGTTAAAGAAGGAAAAAAAAACTGTTTTCAGTAAAAACCACATAGTTGAAGTAAAAAAGAAAAATGTGAGACCTGGATCAGTAAAGAAAGCATTGTCTCAGGCAAACCTTGGACGAGTTGTCATTTCTGAAACACATGGATATCTCTTCAGTGAGTGCTTAAGATTTACTGAGTGCTTATAATAGAATTTGAGAGCAAAAGTTTCAAACCCCTAGGTTACTTCTCTAGGCTTTTTGGATGTAGAATTTGTAGCCAAAAGTTTGATCTGTATCAAAAAGTTTGTGGCCGTCTGTTGTTTGTAAAAAATGACGGATATTTAAATCCTAAGTCCTAATTAACAATTTACAAGGAAGAGAAACTGAATAAATTAAGTAGTGATTGGTTGGATTGTTGGTCATTCAAACCTGACATAGAAAATCGAAGTAGTCTTTGAATTAAAAAAAAACTAATATTGTCCACATGGTCACATGAAATAGAGATACGCCGATAAAGTTCACTAGAAGAACACCTAAACCCATCATGATCTGGAGGAGACCTAAACTCATCATAATCTTTGGATCCTCCAAGTCTAATTACTCTTCTTCTCCCACTGTTCTCCTTCAAATCATAATAGAAAATCTCAAAATCATCATCAGTTCTATATGGTGACACAAACACGATCTCTCCAGCATCAGTGATACCGCAAACATTCAGCGCACGATGCAAGTATGAATCATAAAAATCAGGAGAAGGAACAAAAGTCTTGGTTGACCAAATATGCTTCTCAGCATCATCAAGCACACACAATTCAAAACTATGACAGTAAAGGTTGGCAGAAAAGCAGGCTAATTTCCCATGGTAGTTTACTAGAGGGTAATAGCTGTTTTCATTTGGTCCTTGGATGAGACGTAATTTTGGTATAATAAATTTATGTACTGGATTGGTAAGTGTAAACCGTAATATAAGATAAACCAGAACTCTATATAGAAAGTTTGTTACCGTTTGTTATCCTCTCGTTTACTCTCTTTCTCTCATAGCTAACATGGTATCAGAGCGTGAGCTCTAAGCTCACAATATCTTCCCGTTTTCGTTTCTTCCGCGTTCTTTGTTTACAAATCGCTCGGTGTTCCTCCGATCGATCTTCGTCGCCGGTTATTTCGCCGGATTCTCTTTCCAATTTGATTATTCCGTCGAATCGGAGTTTCAACAATGGTTACATTGAGAAAATCAACTCGCCGAGTGACTCACCCTTCCTCTTCTACTTGTAGATCGCAGGATAGAGCAAATCCAGAGCATTCTTCACCTCTGACGCCTGAATCGCGCAGCAATCGTTCGATTCCAGTACCGGAGAACATCGATAGCATTCATTCTCCGTATTACCTAACGAACGCAGATAATCCAGGTCTTTCCATAATCTCTCATGTTTTAGATGGTTCAAATTATAGTGACTGGAACATTGCGATGATGAATTCGTTAGATGCGAAGAATAAGCTTGCTTTTGTGGATGGATCTTGTCCAAGACCTCCCGAATCAGATTCGTTATATAGGATTTGGTCTAGATGCAACAACTTAGTCAAGGCTTGGATATTGAATTCGGTTTCCAAGGAAATCTATGGGAGTATTCTGCGTTTTCCAGATGCGAGTGATATGTGGAAAGATTTGCAGATTCGATTTAACATCAGTAATTTGCCAAGATCTTACCAAATTTCTCAACAGATTTTGTCCCTCCATCAAGGTTCTATGAATCTTTCCACCTATTATACTCAGCTTAAGACCTTATGGGATACATTAGATGGAGCAGATGGATTGGATGTCTATAGAGTTTGTACATGTTGCAAAATGAAGACTAAAACAGAACATGTAAAAGTTATCAAGTTTTTGGTTGGCTTGAATGAATCGTATGCTCATATGAGGAGTCAAATAATCATGATGAAGAATGTACCTGTTTTTACTGAAATCTACAATATGTTGGATTAAGAACAAAGCCAGATAAGCATCATATCACCTGTTTCAGCACCAGCAAATGCATTTCACGTTTCTGGAAATCATTCTGATCAGTTGACATCTGAGACTGTAATCAATGCTGTAAAATCCAATTATGGTCAGCAAAGACAACATAATAGGCCAATATGCTCTCATTGTGGTTATTCTTGACACACAGTGGACAAATGTTATCATGTTCATGGGTTTCCTCTTGGGTACAAGTCTAAACAGAAGAATCAGACTGTACCAGTGGGTTCTACAAACGGTGGTACAGGGAGTAATGGCAGAAATTTCAAATCTGCACCAGTCCATAAACCAGTGGTAGCACAAGTCACACTGCCAGAATCTTCTAGTTTAGTGGTTTCCAGTTGATCAGAAATGGCTGGCACTTTGACTAAATATCAGATACAGGATGTGATTGCCATGTTCAGTTCTCATTTGGCTCTAGTTGGTTCAAATGTGGCTTCTACTTCGAGTAATAATGCTTCTGGTATGCATTTCTCTGCTTCTACTATACAATTTGTAGGTATTTTGAGAGCTACACAGAATGTACTAACGTCTGAATCCTGGATCATTGATAGTGGAACAACACATCATGTTTCTAGAGATAGGAACATGTTTGTTAGTTTGAATTGCGATTTACAATCCTCTGTGAATCTTCCCACTGGTCCATCTTTTTCAGGTTGCAGGAATTGGCCATATAAAGATCAATGACAACATTATCTTGAATAATGTTCTCTATATCCCATAATTCAGACTCAACTTGCTCAGTATAAGTCAACTTACTTATGATTTGGATTCAAGAGTGATATTTGACAAACACTCATGTGTGATTCAGGATCATACCAAGGCATGGACGATTGGTCATGGTGAAAGGATTGAGAATCTGTATGTGTTAGATGCATCAACCTTTTCCGGGCAAGTCTCTCCAGCTAGAATAAATCAGCATGATATATCTTGTAATGGCTTGATTGATTCTTCAACTTGGCACAATAGACTAGGTCATCCTACTTACTCTAAGATTGATCTCCTACGTAATGTACTTGGTTTCAAAAATATCAATAAAGATCATCCCCATTGTTCCATTTGTCCCTTAGCAAAACAAAAGCATCTTTCCTTTCAGGCTCATGACAATGTTTGTGCCAATGCTTTTGATTTAATACATATGGACACATGGGGACCTTTCTCTGTTCCCACAGTAGAAGGATACAAATATTTCATCACAATTGTTGATGATCATACTCGTTCCACATGGATCTTTTTGATGAAAACCAAAGATGAGGTGCTGAGGATTGTTCCTGAATTTCTCAAGATGGTAGAAACTCAGTTCAAGACAGTAGTAAAAGCAGTGAAATCTGATAATGTTGCTGAACTGAAATTTACTCAGTTGTTCAAGGATAAAGGGATTGAGTCATTCCATTCATGTCCTGAAACGCTATAGCAAAACTCTGTAGTTGAGAGAAAGCATCAGCACATCTTGAATGTGGCTCATTCTCTGATATTTCATCTCAGATTGGTCTTGAGTATTGGGGAGATTGTGCGATGACTGCATTGTTTCTCATCAACAGATTGCCTTCTCCTTTGCTCGCCAACAAATCTCCATTTGAACTTCTGCATCACAAGATACCAGACTATTCTTTACTGAAAGTTTGGTTGTTTGTGTTATAGTTCCATTTCAACCAACCAGAGACACAAATTTATGCCTCGTTCTAGAGCATGTGTATTCCTAGGGTATCTAACTAGTTTCAAAGGATATAAACTCCTAGATTTACAATCTAATACGATGTTTATATCTAGACATGTGGTTTTTCATGAAGAGATTTTCCCATGTGCTAGTTCTAAAGATATTGGTTCTCTGGACTTCTTTGATACTGAAGTCAGTTCCTCATCACCAGTGAAGAGTTCTACTCATGTGATGAAGACTGTAGTTGAAACACCAGAACCAGAGCCTGTTAGTATTGTGGATAATGCCAGAAGATTTCTAAGACTCATGCATATCTCATTGATTACTATTGCACTGCAGTAGACTCCAAAACACCATATCCCATCTCGGATGTGGTTCTTATGGCAGATTATATGAGTCTTATGAAGCTTTCATATGTGCTTTGACCAAATATCCTGAACCCCAGACTTATGCTCAAGCCAAACTTTATAAAGAGTACATTGATGCTATGGGGGTTGAGATTTCTGCTATGATCAGAACTCATACTTGGGTGTATACATTCAAGCTCCACACAAATGGTACTCTGGAAAGATTCAAAGCTCGACTGGTAGCAAATAGCTACACTCAAAAGGCAGGATTGGATTACAAAGAGACTTTTTCTTCTGTGGCAAAACTCACCACAGTTAAAGCTCTTATCTCCATCTCTGCAGCTGAAGGCTGAAATCTGCATCAACTGGATGTTTCTAATGCATTCTTGAATGGTGATCTTGAAGAAGAAATTTATATGACATTACCACCATAATATGTACCAATGGAGGGGGAATCATGGCCACAAAATGCTGTCTGCAGGCTTCATAAGTCCATTTATGGTCTTAAACAAGCGTCCAGGCAATGGTTTTTGAAATTTAGTACCACTTTGATGGCCTTAGGATTTTCCAAATCCATGGCAGATCATACTATGTTTCTCAAGACAACTGGGACAGTCTTTATTGCCTTGCTAGTATATGTATATGATATTATCATTGCTAGCAATGATGATGCAGCTGTGTCTTGTTTAAAAGATGATTTGCAGAAAGCTTTTAAGCTTTGTGATTTAGGGGAGTTGAGATATTTCTTGGGATTGGAGATTGCTCGGTCTAAGACTCGCATCTCTCTGTGCCATATGAAGTATACATTAGAACTTTTGGAGGAGATGGGTTTACTTGGCTGCAATCCTGCACCTATTCCTATGGAAGCAAATTTGAAGTTGACTCTCCACTCTGATGATCCTCCTCTGTCTGAAAAGGAAAGCTACATGCGGTTGATTGGGAGATTGATGTATCCAACTCTTACGAGGCCAGACATTACTTTCGCAGGTAATCGTCTTTGCCAATTTTCCTCTGCTCCGACTCAGACTCATATGAATGCAACTTTTTTAGTAGTTCATTACCTGAAAGGAACTGTTGGTTTGGGATTATTCTACTCTGCTGAGTCTGATTTGACACTTAAAGCGTATACAGATGCAGACTGGAATAATTCTGATTACAGAAGATCTACCTCAGGCTATTGCATGTTCTTAGGCTTTGCGTTGATCTCATGGAAGTCTAAGAAACAGAAGGTCTGTTCTGCAGCTTCAGTCGAAGCAGAATATCGAGTTATGGCTAATGGAGCTAAGGAAGTTAGTTGGTTGGTCAAGCTCTTGAATGAATTGGGAGCTCCTCAGTCTAAGTCAGTGGCATTCTATTGTGACTCTACTGCAGCTGTTCATATTGGTGAGAAGCAAGTCTTTCACGAACACACTAAGCACATAAAGAATGATTGTCATATTGTGTGTGATCGTGTGGAAAGTGGTTTAATCAAGCTACTCCATGTCAGAACTGATGATCAACTTGCTGATACTTTTACCCAGGCTTTACCAATTTCTCTTTTCAATTCTATTAAGTCCAAGATGAGTCTCATTTACATCTACGACACATCTTGAGGGGGAATATTGGTATAGTAGATTTATGTATTGGATTGGTTAAGTGTAAACCGTAATATAAGGTAAACCATGACTCTATATATATATAATGAATGTAACTCTGAGAAGAGTAAGCTGTGATTGAGAAAGTTTGTTATCCTCTCTTTTACTCTCTTTCTCTCATAGCTAACACGTAATCGTTCAGTTCCAACATCAAAACTCACTACCACTAATTGGTCGGATACTTGGGTCCCAGCTCCATTGTACAAAACTCCATTGATGCATACCACATTCGCACCACGGACACAGTAGAATACATTACTTTCGACGTGCCTCCATGATGATAATGAAGATTGTTGGCTTTTCTGCAGCGTACATACGCTCTGTTCAATACATCCGTCTTGATTCGTACTCTTGCGCAATATCTTGCATTTATCATTGCTTGACTTATAACCATTAGGCACCCTAATGACTTGTCTTATTGTCGGATTACATATCATAAAGTAACGATGGTCCAGAGAAATCAAGATTATTCCACGGGCAGAATCAAAGAGGCCGATGGAAGTAGTGGATGCGAATTCTGAGTTGTATTTGGATACGGTTGATAATGAATGGTTTGATTCTTGTTGATGACGAGAAGAAGAGAAGTAGCTAGAACAACATATTCTCACTTCCGTGATGATGAACACTGTAGCCAACGGATACGCGTGGACGAGACAGAGACATGGAAGATTTAATGAATGAACGACTACCTATTATGGAACACCACTGCTTCGAGACGCATCTGAATTTGAAAAGAGACTTTGCAGGTAATCTTGTGAGTATTTCGATGGTTAGATCTAGAGGAACCGGTTCTGTGTTGTTTCCAACGGTTGTGATCACGCCTTTGTCCTTGACTTCATCTTTCTGAAGCTGCGATTTCATGGTGCCCTCACCACAAACCCTAGAAAATTACTCACTTTTTTTCCATCAAGACAAATAAAAGAAAAGTTACAACAGAGACGGCTACAGTAACTTTCGGCGCCAAAAACCGGTAAAAGAATTTACCGGAGACAACTAAAAAGCTAAACCGAGAACAAAAATCTGAAGATACAGTAATTAATTCTATAAGTATTTAATTATATAAGTATTTAGTTTTATCTTTACTTATACAGTATGTGTGTATAATATATTAATAAGTTTTGTTTTTGTTTTTTTGTCAACTTGAAATTTATTGAAGTAGGTTTTACAAAGCAAATGTCCAATAATACAGATAAAATTTGACAGATAAGCCCGGAAAAAATAAATAATTAAAATTGCAGATATTTTTGGATTGAGGGCTACGTGGCAGCACCATGTTTCCTCGAGAATTTTGACTTCTAGAAAAAGCTTGATTCACTGATGGCCGCCTCTTGAAACTCCACTTCTCCAAACACCTTCTTCTAGTTCGTCGGGGATGAACCTCAATAACCAAACATAACAAGACCAGAGTTGATTTGAATCTCCTCAGGATTTTCCTCAAATCAACTATAACTTAAAATCAGCGATTTTAGAGATTTTGGTCACTTAGTGAGACTTTTAACTTTCAACGCATAATAAAGCGGAAAATAGTTTTTTGAAACTCTATAGAATAACCTATTTAAGCAATGTATAGAAAAGAGGGTCATGCAATCCGGGATAAAGTTTTCTAAAGTGGTGAGAAACTTGAAGAGAGGAAGAAGATGAAGATCAAAACTGGCCAAGCCGAAAATACAATTCCGATCTAGATCGGAAGCCACAAAAACCCGAACAAGTGCCGTAGCCAAAACCGACTAAGTCGGAGCTAAAGCCAATAAACGAAACAAAACAAAGAACAAAAGAGAAAGCTAGACAGAATATTTACACGCACGATGCCAGGTAAAGCTGGATGCCGACAGTGAGATCATATCTGAAACGATGACTTTGTGAGTTAGAGAGAAGAGAGAGAGCTTCAAGAGAGAGAAAAAGAGCACTAATAATAAGTTTTACTAGGTAATTGTCTCGCACCTTGTGGAGGCTACCAATGATTTTATCAAAAATACATTATTTAAATAAAACATGATTCTACAATACTATAATAATACAATTAACATCAATATTATTGTATTAAATGAAGGAAAGTTGTCCTGAAATCACACTGTATGATTCGAACATGGTTGTT
>OVAP01005900.1:215-12790 GCA_900406295.1 Aurinia saxatilis
TTTTTTATTTTAATTTTCATATTTTGTAAATTTAAATATTTTAATTAATTACTATTTTAATTTTTTTTAATTTTTAATATTACAAATAATTTTAATTTTATAAAACAATATAATTTTTATCATTATTATTAATTNTTTAATTTTCATATTTTGTAAATTTAAATATTTTAATTAATTACTATTTAAATTTTATTTTAATTTAATTTTAATTTTTAATATTATAAATAATTTTAATTTTATAAAACAATATAATTTTTATCATTATTATTAATTATAATATTTTATTTTAATTATTAATTCTAAATACGAACGACTCGCAACTGCCTCGCAAATATAGCCCTCGCAAAGCCGTCGCACAACACTTCGTCGCACACCCNCATTGAGTTCGTCGCAAAATCGTCGCAAATTTATTCCTCGCAAGTACGTCGCAATATCTACCTTGCACAATCGTCGCAAATTTCGGTCCTGGTAAACACGTCGCAAAAGTTGACCAATCGCAAATTCCACGCACAATGTCACCGACGCAATAACGTCGCAAATTCGCGAGGCATTTGCGACGTTTCCTGTTTTGCGACGAGCGATTTGCGACGGATAGCGATTCGACGCAAAGTCGTCGCACACCCGGGGTTGCGACGTTTTTGCGAGGAATCGTGCCCTCGCAAATACCGTGTTTTCTTGTAGTGAATAGGACAGCTTCCACTCACCAAAATGCGGAACTAAGGACAGATTCTGATTCAGGAGGTCGAAGACAGTTGGCTAGGTGAGTTTGGGATCAAAAGACTTACTTGAGAATTTTCTCGACAAACCTCGGTTTGGTTCGGTTCTCTCGGCAAAATTTCTTCGGGACTGACTGCAGTCCTCGGTTGGGATTTTATGTTTTGATTTTGACAGAGGTTTGCTAAGCTCTGGATACATAAAATGAGAGCAGCTTGAGGCTATATTTATAGCCAAAGTTTGGCCAGCAGCTTTGGATGAGTCGCTGCTCCAGAAGGCGACACCTCGTGCTAAAGGACGTGTCGTGCTTAATGTGACGTGCTTACAGATTTGTCGTGCTTGAGTATTGTCGTGCTTAAAGCATTGTCATGCTTAAGCATTATCGTGCTTAATGATTTGTCGTGCTTACTGATGTTTATCCATAACACGTCGTGCTTACGGAAACCGTCGTGCTTCCAAGACTTTTCATTCTAAATCGACCGATTTCTCAACATAGCTCGAAACGCTCGATCATTACCAACTGAGTCAACACAGAATGATTGATCATCTCCTTTCCAAGCTTGGATGAATACTCGGTAATTATCTAACCATCTTCCTTGGTTACGTCTTCTGGTTTCAGACTTCTCTTTACACGTTACTCGATACTTTCTTTGCTCTCGGTGAACTAAGCTTCAATCTCCATCTTCATTGACTTTTTCCACTCTCATTATCCTAGCATACTTCCTCTTGTAACCATCATGGCCCGTACTTGAGCCGTAGCACATGTTTGCTCGATCATTTTCCTTGATCTGATCATGTTCGGTCTTCAATCACTTGGCCGGGTTATTACAGCCCGTGCGGAGTCTGATGAGCTTAGGAGGCTCCAGAAGCCCAACGAAGACCAGCTGGCCGACCTGAAGGGGAAGTCTGCTAGCCATGATGAGGAGGTCGGGCGCCTGACCGAAAGGGCGGAGAAAGTGGCGAAGCGGGCCCTCCAGCACAAGAAGAAAGCAACAAAGAAGGCATCCAAAGCTATGGCGCTCAAAGGTCAGGTGAAAGGGATCAATGAGAAGTTCCTTCACCATGTTGAGAGCACCCGTGCCAAGGTTATTAGGCTTAAGGAGGAGTTCAGCGGCCCGATATGTCTTCACCATCAGGTTAGCTATCAATCTGTATTAGCTATGACGTGTGTGACTTGTTTTAACTTTTTTCTTGATTCTTATGATATGCTGAGAACTCCTACCAGATGATCCAGACATTGAAAAGCGCGGCCCTGTCTGTGTTTGAAGAGGTTGAAGCTGGCGTGGCAGCGAGTCAGATGAGGTACAAGGATTCCAATGCCGAGTACAATGCCTTTGTGGGCGAAATCACTAAGGATCTGTCTAGGTTGTGCTCGTTTGACATGAACGTGTTTGCTGAAGAGCCATGCTTGGTTGACATCCCGGTCTTTTTCGGGACCCGATGGAAAAGGATGAGTAGGTCGCTGGAGACCGCTTTTATCTAACTATTTTTCTGTTCTAAGACTTGTTGGTTGAGTATGAGAACTTGTTTTGTAGTGCATGGATGGCTTTATCCAATGTTTGGAATCTTGACTTCTTTGCGGGCCCGTAGGCCGTTGAATGTTTTGAACCTGGTTGTTCGTTTCATGATGTTTTGTTGTGACTCATAGCATTCGTCTGCTCTTTTCGAGTAGTGATATGTTCTGATGAGGGGGCCCATCAATGGTATGATGCATGGCCCATCAAAATGTTTGTTAAGGGTCAAGTTTATCAATCTCATCTCCGAGCCTACATTGTCACGCTCGTTCTTAATATGGTGGAGCTTTTGCCCGTGAGATGTCTATGACCAGCATGATAGCTGGGTTTCGATGGGTCACTTAGGTGATCATAGCTATCAGGCTTTTTGTGGAGAAAGCTTAAACCGAATAATATCCCTCCTTGTGGCGATACATCAAGGATGTGCCCATGGGATGTCGTTGACCAGGGTTGAGTTGCTGGGTATTTAAAGACAAACTATTTCTTTCACACCCCCACTCTATCTAGTGGGGCCGCTTCCGACAATAGCTGTCACGCGCTTTACCATAGTGATGGTGTTCATGACCCGGGTATACATTGTTATGGCCAACAACAATGGGTGCGATTTTATACGCTTAAAGGTTTGATAACCTTCGTTCGTGAGCTGTGACAGGGTCGTTCGATCAATACTGTTGTCGACAATGGTTTGCATTTTACGAGCTCCTGAGTGGGTCCATGTCGACGCAGCTTGATCACCACGATTCAGTCCTGAAGCCTCACTGCTCCCTGACAGGAATAGATTGCCAGCAGGACTTGAAACCACATGATCGTAACAACATGCTTTGTAAGACATGCATGATTTGTTGGGAAAACGATGGTAGGACCCGAATATTCAAGTAAGAATGAAAGTAAGGCAGAGGGTTCCAACCTAAGTTTAATCATTGTGAAGTATTCACTAGGATGAATGTGGTGTGTTACCTGGAATATGCTCGAAGATGGGCTTAGTGCTATTATATTGTTGGTGTGGCCCACTTGAAATGTGCTAACGAAAGTTTTCGTAAGCCACAAAAATTGAGTGGGAGTAAACGAGTATACTACCCCACTCCCCCCCCCTTTTAGAGGAGGGGCCAACTACACTCATCGTGGGGACGAGCTGCCTACGTACCCAGGAAGTCGGCTCGTAGTTCAATTCCATCGTTTAGGTGAGAATAAGCGTGGGACCGATGTTGGATATCGGTGCTGTGAGTCTCGGATGCGCTGGATGAGGTGGACTGTTCGTCTGTCCTCGGCTTCTTGGGCTGCCTCTCGTCCTTATTACTTCGTGTTGGCTTACGAAGCTTCTGTTCCGTCGGAAGGCAGAAGCGAGATTCTCTCTGACTACCCCACAAGGTCTTGACCTCTGATGGAGTAGGAAACTTCACGCACAAGTGGTATGTTGAAGGGACGGCCCCCATCAAACTAAGCCATTGAGTTCCCAGGACGGCCCACTACCGAGAATCTAACGATCTTGGTCACTCCACCAGCCTGAACCGCTAGGTTGATTGTGCTTATGGTCATGGTGGTTTCTCCTGAGAACCCCGTGAGCGGTTTTGGAGCAATGGTGATTTCGGAAGGATCGACCTTCATGCGGCGTAGGGTCTCCCTGAAGATGACATCCACCGAGCTACCTGTATCGATCAAGACTCTAGACATGTCGAAATCGTTCACCACCAGCTTGATGACAAGAGGGTCGTCGTGAGGCTGATCAATTCCTCTGGCATCCCTTTCAGAGAAAGAGATGGTGCATTCTGGATAGTTGGGACCGCTGGATTTCGATGGTGTTGTGACTGCTTTGCGCTGGAACGCTTTGATGGAGGAGACGGTGTCCATGAAAAATTCTGAGCCGCCCATGATCATGTTGATCCTCTGACGTGGGCCCCCGTTTTGTTCATCTCCATCTGGTCGGTCCCGCTTGTTTTGCTTCTCAGCTTGAGGCTGCTTGCTGGGTTGATCCTCATGCTTCTCTTGAAGAAAATCCTTGAGGTCGATTCCATCGCCAAGTTTGCCTGCAAGTAGTTTGGCGGTTAGCCGAGAACCTAGAGTTCTGCAGTTCTGCGTTGAATGTCCATAGGCCTGGTGAATTTCGCAGAAACCGCTTTCGTCGAAACTGTATTGACTCCTTGGCCCGCCTTCAGAGCGTCCTCGTCCATGACCGAAGCCTTTGCCATCACCCCTACCAGGGTTCCTTGTTGTTGCTCGAGCAGTTGTATCTCCATCGTCCACCAGATAATTGTGGGATCTGGGTCCCTCATGGTGGATGTACTTAGACGACTGGGTCGGCTTCCTTGTGCTTGGTTGGGTGACAGATGGTGGCTGAGTGCTGCGTAGGGTCTGCGTTGGTGCGTGCATTGCTCAAAGGACATGCATCTCTTCCTCATTCACAATGAAGCTATTGGCGAGATGCAGAGCGTCATGGATGGTTGGCGGTTCATGCGTGGCTAGTTCCTTGCGGAACTCTGATTCATACCATAGTCCCTTCTTCAGGGCCCGCAGAGCTGCATGGTCGCTCATTCCTTCAACCTGTGAGATTAGCTTCTTGAACTTAGTGATGAATGAGCCGAGAGACTCCGTGGATCCCTGCGAAATAGACCATAAATCAGCATCACTAGTTTCCCGTCCCATGAAGATCGAATACTGCTTGAGGAACAAGGTCGTTACCTCATGGAAGTTGCCGATGGAGTTAGATGGTAGCCTGGAGAACCACTGCAGTGCGGGTCCCTTGAGGTTCTCGATGAACAAGAGACATAAGCCAGCATCTTCATGTCCTTTGGGGAACCTTGCTCGGTTCATGGCAATTCAGAACGACGTCAGATGTTCCCTTGGGTCAGAGGTCCCATCGTAGTTTGGGATTTTACTGATCTTTCCAGGGTCAGAGATCCGGGCCCTGGTGATGTGCGGTGTAAAAGGTATGTTCTGGGATTCGACCAGCACTCTGTCGATCTCTGGAGCTTGACGAGTTGCCTTGTGAATCTGGGTCCGCACCTCCTGGATTATAGCTTCGGTCTTCCGCATCGCTACTCTGAGTCGAAGGATCTCGGCTTTGTTGATGCCGAGATGGTCATCATCTGAGAACTCGTCAGCGTTGTATTCCTCATCCTGCCTGGGCTGCTCGGTGGTCTCTGGTATACGGGTCCGAGCAGGCGATGGTGGTCCACGCTCACGATCACGACCGTTGTGAAGCTCCATGTTCGGGTCGTCGGTGAGATCGACGAACCTTCCAGTGTTTTGAGGATTGGGGTCATGGGTCCCGGAGACTCCTTGAGTCATCTGTTTGGAATCGACAGGCGAAGGTTGTAAGAAGAACCTTCGCATGGATTTTCTCGGCTGGGACCGAGCAGCTAACTCTTCCAGGCGGGTTGAGATCACCTGGTTGAGTTTGTCTTGCTTGGCAGAGCGCTCAAGCAAATACGTGAGAACGGTGTTAACCATGTCACGGTCACTTGGTCCTGGAGTTTTGGCGGTCGCGTCTGATCCACTGTCTGATGGGGTTTCTTGAGGATCTTTCGGGCTGATGACGTTGTTGTTGTCATCGTTGACGAGTGGGACCCTGACGGATTCGTCGGGATTGAGCTGTTGTGCCGCAGGAGTCACCAAGAGCCTTGGTTGTTGAGTTGTATCCTAAGCTTGAACCATGTCTTCAGGTTAGAGCGATTCTTTGTGTGGAGAAGTCGATGACGTCCCCACAGTCGGCGCGAAATTGTGTGGGCAAGAATTCACACACAACAAAAAACTTGTCAAACAGATCTTTTAAGGGATCGTCGACTCTCTATAGTGAACCGCTTAGAAAGTTAAGGCAAAAGACAAAGAACAAGATAAGAAAAGTGGGGTCGCTTTATTGATAGCAAAGAATTCTCGAATATAAGTTGTTAAAACTTAGGCTATTCGAGAGAGAAGAAGATGATCTAAGACCTACGACCTTAGATCCTGTATATACTCTAACTAAACCGTCTTTGGGCCCAAGCTCTTTCGTGGGCCACCTTCCATTTCCTGAAGATTTGGTTCCATTCTTCCAGCAGTCTTCTTGATAGTTTCCTTTCTCCTTAGATACTCCGATGATCCTATTCTCGAACCTTCTTGCTAGACGGCGCTCGGAACAGACCTTAGGACTTTGTCTTGATGGAAGATGGAACGGGCCCGTAGAACTGAACTGGGCTATTTGGCTAGTTATAAGTGTTTCTGGGCCCACGAGATTGTTGAGATAATCTCGTGAGTCGTATGTGTTCTGATGATCACCTCATTAAAAACCTTGGTAAAGAAAACAACATGGGAAAAACCTTACCAAGGGAAAAAGAGCGTGATCACGATGATCGTTTTGATGAAATATTCATAGTGGGTCCTTAGTTCGCGATGAAACTAACCCATGTGATGGATCCATGGGATGCGATGTTGCTAGGCGAGCTAAGTTGGCTCGCGGACTGGATGTGAACAATCTTACGGGCCATACTTGACACTTAGCTCGCGGATTCAAATGTGAGAAATGTCGTGGGCCATGCCTGAGACTTAGCCCATGGACATTGAAGAGAAGCTTGTCTCGCGGGCCACGACAAGGACATAGCCCGCGGACTATGCCATCGAGCTCACCCCCCAGGACATGTCGAACATGAAGCCCGCGGGCCATGGCAAAGATATAGCCACAGGCCACGGCATGAGTGTAGCCCGCGGGCTGTGTCGTCGAGCTCACCCCGTGGGCTGTGTCGTCTAGCTCACCCCGTGCGCTGTGTCGAGCTTGTAGCCCGCGGGCCACGTCAAGGATGTAGCTCGCGGGCCACGTCAAGAGTGTAGCCCGCGAGCTACGTTGCTAAGCTCATCCTGCGGGCCACATTGAGCATGTAGCCCACAGGCCATGGGAAGGGTGTAGCTCATCCCGCGGGCCACGTTGAGCACGTAGCCCGCGGGTCATGGCAAGGGTGTAGCTTGCGGGCCACAGCAAGAGTGTAGCCCACGAGCTACGTTGCTAAGCTCATCCCGCGGGCGACGTTGAGCATGTAGCCCGCGGGCCATGGCAAGGGTGTAGCTCGCGGGCTACGGCAAGGCTGTAAACCACGAGCTACGCTATTAGGCTCATCCCGCGGGCCACAATATTGACGTAGCTCGCGGGTAAAGGCCGTGGTCTTGTCCTGCGGGCCATGGTCCAGTCTTGGCCCTCGGACGATTGTCCCGATGTCTTCGCTCGATCCTTTGCGGGTCCATCTCATGTCCGGACGTTCAATTGATCATAGGGAGATCGAATTGGTTTGTCTAAGAAGGTTCGGGACCCGCAATGAGACTTAGCTAGCACATTGCTTGGTGAGGTTTTGACCGGGATCCACCAGCCAAATGTCCATAGAATAGGCTTGATGGTTCGTCGTGTGAGTTTGCAAAGGGTTTGGCCCATTGCACAAGCTAAAGGACATGTCCCGCGAGCCACATGCCATGCACGACCCGCGGGACAGTCTATGTCCGTAGTCCCCGGCCATGTCGATGGTATAGCCCGCGGTACGTTTGTATGAGCTTGTCCGCGGGCCATGTTCGTTACTTGGCTCGCGCGGTAATTCAAAGAGCTTTCCTCCGCGGGACCCTCGGTAGTCCATACTTGAATATGTCGTTACCAATCGATAGTCTATGACTGTAATGCTCGATGGTGTAAACACATGACCGGCTTATGGGTCGTAGTAGTGTTTTGTGGCAAACACTTAGTCGTTTTATGCTATCAATCTTCGGGGGTGGAATCCGACCACCACACTGACACGACATTTTTTTATGATGAATATGTTGAGGAGGAAGTTGCACATGTTTATGAGCTAGACGTCGTCTATTCACCTAAGTACCTGAAGATGGAATGAAACGGTCGATTCAAAGGAGGCTACACAAGCAAGAAGATCCAGGAAGCAACAAGCCAAAGGTCCAAAACATCTTTGAGAAAGATGCTCCTGATGTACTGAGAGAGGTCATTCAACCACCTATGTTCTAGGAGGACGAAGTCGAAACACAAAAGACCTCAATCTAAGTTCAAAGCCATGATCCCTCTAGAGGCGAAAAAGTTAAAATATATCGCTGAGAAGGTGGACGAAATAGTTACATTTCTCAAAGGCATTTTTCCAAGATATAATTAAGACATAAGAAAGAATGAGGTGCTGAAGGAACAAGGATATGAGCAGGCTAGACATCAGGCATAAACCTCCTGATTCATCAAAGAACAACATTCTTTCTCATACCTAAAGAGAAATGGCAGCCAAGTCGAGCTAAACGACTTCAAACGAAGGCGCTTAATGGGAGGCAACCCACTTGTACGTTTTAGAATATGTTTTCTTTCTGTTATTTTAATTTTTTTTTGTTAGTGTCTCAGGAAAATAGGATTCAAAGATAACGACCAAGAGGATGAAGAATTGATAGACATATCTCGGTTCGCATTTACTTTAATGAATCAAACTTTTGAATCTATCTAACTTGAACCTAAACCGGACTTGAAATCTTTCAGGACTTCTTATCCACTTTACCAATCTCTTGCTGATCCTGAATGGCCAACTCATATTTAGTTGGTACCACACCCATAAACCTAACCTCTTTTCAGACCACATGCAGTCTCTTTTTCTTTCTTGTTTATATGCAGTATGTGTAAAAACGTCGGAGAGAAGAGGTCTACGTAGTTTTCCAATCACTCGAGAAGACCGGAGAAAAAGGATGCTAGATCTTAATACACGCATGGAAGTTCGAAAGAGAAGGTTTCAAGACTGATTTTCTGGTAAAACATCATCAAAATTAAGGCAAAACTTGTGCCTTGTGTACATGGTGGAAGTTTTTTTACTAAAAAAAAAAAAAAATTCAGAATCCAAGGCTTTATGATATATTCTTGTTTAGCAAAAAGGCCAGGAAAATCAGGGAACAAATGTGCAAAAGGGTGTCAATCATTTAAAGGAGTCCGGAGATGTTCAAAGAAGACTTTAGATTCCCATAAAAGAATCTAAGTCTGGGGGAAGAACGAGCCAAGTAAAAAATAGAGTGATTGCAAGTTGTGCCCTCAAGCGGTCCATTCTCTCTTGCGGTTTTGCAAACATAACTCGCGTTTCTCTTGAGTACGGTAACCCTTAAACACATAAATTCCATCTCTAAATATTAACCTCCTTAGGTTACAAACCTAGCGCCATTTTACTTAGCTAATATTCTCTGGTAAGAAAGCACACGCAATATCTTAATGAATGTAGAGAGTCAAATTTTGGCGAAGTTAATGTGCTTGCAGGTTAAGGTATTTTTGGACCAGTTGGGAGAGTTGTGGCGGGAGTATGAGACGAGAGCTTTTGGACAGGATTGTTGAGACTACAATCACGAAGTTGCAGCCTCTAAGTTGTGGTCACAAGTAAGCGAGTTCCTAAAGTTTCAAACTTATTTTCCTTTCTTGGCCTCTTGTTTGTTCGAGGACGAACAAAGCTAAGTCTGGGGGAATTTGATAGGGTTATATTTTACCGTATTTTACCATATATTTCAAGTACTTTTATGATAAAACCAAAATATTTCGAGATTAAAGGGATGCCATTTTACGTTTTTAAGTGTTTTGTGAAAATAAGGCTTTTTAGGTCAATAATGGGCATTAATCTCCAAGTTCAGCAGTTCAGCAACAAATGTTAGGGCCCAATTGAATATGTTGTGCATTTTGGAATGAAGTGCGGATTTTAGACAATCAAGCCATGTGCGTCAGCTGTCACATGGGCTTGGAACCAAGTCATTCGGCCCAACGACCAAAAGTTATTCCCTTAATATTGAAGATTGATGAAGAGGATCACTTCCACGCTTCATAAGTTTGGTGTTAGATGAAGACCTTCCCCATTCACAGATTTTTTAGAGATTTTGACACAAGATAGAGAAAGATGTGGAAAACGCGAAGGAAGAATGATATATCTGCAAGTGGAAAGAACCAATTACAACGGTTAGATCTTGAGTTATGATGATTCTGCTGAAAACAGATTGTGGAGTCTCGAAATGAAGTAGTTGAAGAACGCGAAGGAAGAACGATCTATCTAATGCCAAATCATTTCGTTCGATTAAGGCCTAAAAGGTCTCTTGAAGACCATGAATTGAAGCCTATGAGGAAACCAAGGCCCAAGGATTCACTAGAAGCTTCCAGACGTGTTAAAGAATATTCAGTGGTTGCCAAAATATATTTTCGGATAACAAATAGATCGGATGACCAACCTAGTCGATCGAGTGGAAGAGATAAGATCAAATATTTTGATTCTCTTCAGCTGATATTCTGTTATCCCTTAAATATAGCAATCGTAGCATGATATCTAGCTTTCAGCAGAAGAACATGAGAGTGTTTCTTGTTTATGCGCCTTCCAGGAAATAGAAGAATCCCCAAATTTAAAAAACCAACTAGTAAGAGATTTTTATGAGTCAAATGACATCTAGCCCCGTCAGAATCACACCATCCGGTTAAATGAAACGAAGAATCAGCCTTAGGAGAACCCTTGTCCGAAAGTTCCTTTTAAATATCACACAAGTTTCAAAGCAACTAACCAATGTTCCTCTCTAGGTGATTTCATAAACTGAGACAAAGTGTGAATTTCATAAGCAAGATCCGACCGAGTAGAAACTAAGTAAACAAGACGCCCGACAAGTCTAAGATATTTTGTTGGATATGTGAGAAGAGGACCATCGGCAAGTGAGAGACGATGGTTTTGATCAATAGGAGAACCAAAAGGTTTGCATCCTAGCAATCACACTTCAAAAAAAAAATATCAATCGCATATTTCCTTTGACAAATGTAAAAACCAGAACAATTACGAGCAATCTCCAAGCCAAGACAGTGCCGAGAATGACCAAGATATTTCATGTGGAAACAAGTGGATAAATAATCATTGAATAGCAGAGGTTGAATTACCAAAGATTATCATGTCATCAACATAAACCAATATCCGAAGAAGAACATCACCACGGTGGAAAACGAAGAGAGAATAGTCTGATGGTGTTTGAAAGAAACCGTATCTGAGAAAAGCATCGGCTAACTTGGCAACAACAACGGGGGAATTTTTTAAGTCCATAGATAGCTTTGCGAAAATAACACACTTGTGTGTCACCAGGTTTGGAAAAACCAGGTGGTGGTTTAATGTAAACTTCTTCACCAGATCTGCATGTAGAAAAAGGTTATAAACAAAACATTTTTTTTATAATTAATATCTTCTTCTTGATGATTTCCAAAAGCTATGATTTAAGCATTATAGCTTTATCTTAAATTTCTCATTGACTACCAGTTGTTGTTCTACCAGAATGTAAGTTTGTAAGATCTCAACAACACTTAACTGATTAAAAGCCAGTCTCAATCTCACGAAAACTGTACAATACCCCAGCCTCACGATCACCCGCTCCATTCAGCATCTTCGTCGTACGATCCTGAAAAATCAACAATCGATCAGAGCCTTGTCCAACAAGATAATTATCAGAGGCGAACTGTCAAAAAGATATAAAATTCATATGAAATACATGGACAAGTTAAACATTTTTCAAACATAAAGTTGGTGTAAGAACAATTGTGCCCTATTGATATGAATGGAAAATTTTGCGAGATGGTAATCGTATAGAAACATGAGTTATATCTCTGATTTTATGAAATAGAGTTGAACATCTGTTCATATGATGAGTTGCTCCGGTATCTAGAACCCATAAAGATGAATTATTCTTACAAGTTAGACGTTCATTGGTGTTGTTTGATGCTAGTACAAGCTTAATAGTTATACGTGCACCTAGCATGTTTATACTCGTTTTTAACATCCCTATAAACATGTAAGGACAAATACATGTAACCAACTAACGAAGCCAAATGTATGTGTGTGCACTATTTGGAGGGAGAGGTAGAGGAGAGGGAGTGGAGATGGGAGATGGGAGATTGGAAATGTAACACCCATCCCGCTTGCTTAACTGAGACGACAAGTTACGAAAACCTTGAATAACTTAAATAACACATTTTTTAAATCGACATCTTTAGTACTGAAATCAAACTAATCATAAACAGTCTCATGTAAACAATTGAACCATAAAATCAAACTTAAATCAATATCTTAAAGAAATCCTCTTCTAATTAAAAAATAAACCAAATAAGATAAAGTGATAACCAAATAACCCAACCCGAAAACCAGCACACCGATGACTCCAACTCGAGCTTCGTACTCCATACCTGAAAAGATGAAAAAGGGGGTGAGTAATGAATTACTCAGTGAGAATGATCACAACCTCCAACACTTACCAGATGACCTGCAAGACCAACACTAAGTCAAGAAACAGATCCAAGAAACAATCAACATACTTTCTGACTGTAGGGAAACTGACCTATCCTAACCACTTAGGGACTATCAGGTTTCC
>OVAP01005901.1:0-12439 GCA_900406295.1 Aurinia saxatilis
TGTATCAATTATAAATGATTTAATAACTAAAAATAAATGATATAACATGACATTTTTCTTGTAGTGATATATTGGTTAATTTTATTTAATTATTATTAATTAATTAACTAACATTAGTGTCAAATGAGGACATGTTTCATTCTCACATTGAACCACTTGTTCTTGCCATAAAGAGTGTCCTTCTTTTTTATATAGTAGATTATAATAAAATTATTAAATAAGTCAACTCATTTAAACCATTAACCCAGTAATTTAAATGAGTTATAGTTTCATGCAACTCATATAGTTTTATGGGTCAATTCATAACTTATTAAACATTAAATTCATTAAATTTGAATTAGTTTGAGTTGGTTTACCCATTTTGACACCCCATATTCATACCGCTATAGTTTCAGTTTTTACTAGTAAAAAAATTATCTATTTTGTATTTCAGTTATCATAATTTTCCTATTTCCTTACCTTAATATATTATTCATGATATATTTTCTATAAAATATTTTTATTTTTGAATGATGACATGAAAAAGATACTTTGATCATTTAAATTTGACGTGGATGGTGTTATTACGTTGTAGCTTTCAATATGATTAGCAACTGATTATGATGTGAGGATAAAAGTTAAATTTAATATTGAAAATGGAATTTGATGTTGCTGGTGGAAACATACCATGCGATAAAAAATCATATATGTGATAGAGTTGAATAATACAACAGATTCATGCAAATAAGAAGATTCAACTCAATATTAGAATCTCTACATTATTAACAATACAATCTAATTGAAAATCAAATATCTACTACTTGAATATTGTAAAGAAAATATTACACAATATTCATATAGTTTTTATATTTATTGGTTTCTATATGTAATATGTAATATCTTATTTTACAATATTACATATAGTTCCTTTACCATAAATGTTGGTTAGACTCCCTTATCCCATTCCTAAATTCAACTAATAATATTGTACCTAAACTGCACTTCAATTATAGCAATCACCACATCTATAATGAAATAAAATCAGGCACCTAAAGGAACCACCATGTTTTTACACATTTTGTGTTTCGCTTCCAAATTAAAAAATTGTCTATGATACGATAAACATGAGAAAAACATAATATCAACATCCACTTTTTTTTTTTATTATTACATTAAACTCATTCTAAATCTGTTCTAAGCCAAAAAAAGAATTTAATATACCATTTTCTTTTTATATACGATATGTTTGTCATTATTAACAAAGACTTTGCAAACCTCTTGTTGTTCTATTGGCGTAAGTGGTCTTTGAAATACCCTAATTAAGACATGCTACTTAAAGAAAAGAAAAATACTTGTGTAATCTTTTTTATAACATACCGCCATTACACGAGCGACAAACCATTGGTTAACCCTCACAATATGTAAACAAACATATAAAAAGTCGAAAACATATTACAACAAAACAAATTTTCAGTTTCAATTGCACATGAAACGGGAAAAGAACAAGAAGTTTTAAAACAAGTCAAATAAAGTTTTCATATCATGTGTTAAATGAATTCATTTACTTGTCTATGCTCAAATTCTGTCCTAGACTAGAGTCTTGTTTGACGAGAATTCATTTACTAAAATTATACTCAGATAAGTTTTTCTATTTTCATATCATATGTTTAACTAAAATTGTATTCGAATAAGTTTGCCTCTCTCTTGCGCTGACTAAAATTATACTCATAAGTTTTCATATCATGTGTCAAATGCATTTTTATCGTGATATTTATTTATTTAATTCGACAAAAATTCTAATAGCGAGTTAAATGACATAACAATTTTGATAAAATAATTGATAACGAATTATATGAATAGCTAATGTTATCGACGATTGAATTAAAAAAGAAAAAAGAAAAAAAGGGGATTACTGGCATGGACAACAAGCAGAAGGTCTACGGACTTTTCATCTTAACTAGTAAAATTTAATTTCTTGGACCATTCAAAATACTTGTGTGCTTATGTAGTTTCTCTTGTATTGTGGTCATGTAATTAAGGCCGATATTTATCCATGGATGGAAATGGGACAATCTGGGAGATAATATGTGGGTTGTAACTTTTGGTATCTAACTATGACTCAACCTCAGGAGTTTCGGAGGACACGTAAAAACAAAGAGATCTTGCAATGGCAGTGTTTAAAGAAAGAAACATTGGATAAAACGAAACAAAATTGATATAAGACGTTACATAATCAGGTCTCGAGATACATGATGCTCTCAATATCATCCCAAAACGTCCTCTCCACAATGCTGCTTGCACAAAACCTATCAAATACGTTCATTGCATGTATGTGTCTTGTTATCTCGTTCCTTTCCAAATCATAAATGAGAGAGCGTGGCTTATGCATACAGAGTTGTTCGTCTTGCAACCAAATTTCACAGCTCTGACTTGTGCCCCGTATCAGATACCAATCGGACAGGCCGAGTGTCTGCAATTGGAAAATAGGCAAAAGAAAAGACTTCTTGTCGGACCATTGGCTCTTTGCGGCATCTTCAAGAACCTATACATCTATGCTCATGGTAATAGAAATGTTTGAATATCGAAAACAGCCAATTTGGCTTTACCATCATAATGTACCTTAAGAACAAAGGTTAAGTGATCACAAATATATATGTTCAGACATCAAAGAAATCCAAGATCACATACACATGACAGAATCCCATCATACAAATTCAGTGCAACCTGCTACAAGTTCCAGCCAACACATACCACCAATTAATTACCAATTCACAGGCACTCCAAATACAAGCTAGATATAATGAAATAAAAGTACCTTGACTGGTGACCTGGATGAAAGCAAACCAAAGTACAGAGATAACGTCACCACATGCAACGATTAACAACTTAATTAACACAAAGAACACATTTGAAACAACGATGAAATTTTTTGAAGGAGGGAGTTACACATTTGAACACATTTGTCGGAGGCCGATGAACAAACTAGCAAGTTGGTCCTCAGTGAACTCTACACAACCCCAATGATATAGGTATAGAGCAAGTCTGATAGCAAACATTGAGGAAAGATGTAAGCTTTTTAAAACCTGTTGGTCAAGGTCAGGCTCAGGCACATAGACAGCTCTTCAAATAACTTCTTCATGATGAGCCATACTTGTTCAAGATTCATTCTCTGTTTTCCTTGTGGTCCAAATGACTTCTTCTGTTTCAAAAAAACAAAGGAAGTCAATATTTATTTTGGCTTATATAACCACGAAAGGTAAATTCACTGAGTGACCATATATTGTATTAGATGTTGCATTAAAACCAAAAGCCCCCTTCCATATGATATGAGACGGAATTTAAGAAGGGCAAATCAATTGAATTTGAATTCTCCATATATCCAGAAACGGGATCTATAGGGGGAAGTCAAATCTCTTTCTCGTCCTATCTTAGAGGTCTCCTTCGTCGTATCTCCACTACCACCATTTCCCTCGTTACTCCAGTCGATCTAGCTTTAAGCTCGACTTTTTTTCTTTGGAATCTTTTAACTCAGGATAGTTTAAGCTGACGTGTTGTACTTTTTTATAAAGTTATCCACGTGTCATCTTATCATTCGTTGAATTTGTAAAGAAATCTGAGGAAATGTGAGAGAGTGAAAGGAGAGTGATGAAACTACGAACAGAAAATGAAAGGAGGTGAAGACAGAAATGTGGGTCCTAGAAACGGTTTCAGAGACGACCATCACAACGCGTAGATATATAATATCCAACAACCCAATATGAAGTTTTGACTCATCCAAACGAAAATAAAATCAACAAGCCATTAGATGTTTTCAAATAATACTAAAATTTTAAATTTATGACGAGAAACAGATCATAATTTGGTTTGGTTGGAATTATTTTGGTTCTAGTTAATTTTGGGTTTGGTTCGATTTGATTATGGTACACAGATTGACATAGGGGAAATAAATGCTAGAATAAAATCTAAGCAACAAAAGTAATATATTCCAATATCAGAAAAATTCTTCTTTGTTCGTAACATTTTAAATTAAATTCAGTTTTTACGATAAATTTTAAATGAAATGTGATCTTTCTAAAAAAATAAATTAATCTGGCACAAAGATTATAAATTGCCACTCTAAACTACAAGTTTACCTGCACGTGTGTGGTACAAAATACCATATAATTTAATTTTTATGTGTAATAGCATAATATTTGATAAAAAGTTCAATTTGATAAAAAAGTGTGACATAATTTATTAAAACGTGGACCTTGATTAGATCAGAGGCCAAATGAAAGTAAAACTATTATTTTTAAGAAAACAAATCATCTTGTTTCACTCCTTTTTTCATGAAAACTTTTAAGTCTTAAGGAAAAATATGATAAAATCTAAGAAATCGTGGACTAATGCCAAATTACCAATGATCCAATAAACACATACTTTTAATTAAATATACTGAATGTATATTGCTCAACTCATTTTTAAGAGAAAATGTGATATAATCTTCTATATTTGAATGTTTACGCATAAGAATGAATGAAGGTTATAATTTAAAACAAATAATTACCAATGCATATCATTTCACACTTTTTGATAAAATAATCATTTTGAAAGAAAAACGTGATATAATATTAAAAAACGGGAATTTACAACAATGATCCAAGGAAAGTAACATGTGATAAAATCCAAAGAACGTGGAATAATAACCTTCATTCATTCAACACAATTGAGAAAATGGAACTAAATTTTAAATGGAACGTGGAATAATAACCTTCATTCATTCTTATTTTATCACATTTAAATTTAGTTCCATTTTAAATTATAACCTTCATTCATTCTTATTTGTTTTAAATTATAACCTTTTGAATTTTATAAATCTACTTATCAATTTCATTCAACACAATCATTGAAAACAAAAATGGAACTAAATTTTAATTTTTGCAACAAATGTTATTCCATAATTACAATTTTATTTTTCAATAATAAATCATATTTATATTTCATAGATTTCTTCAATTCCTGATTTGACAAAACATTTTTTGGATATCCTCTGATAATGCATAATATCTATCTAAATATTAAAAATGATTAAAATTTCCACTATATTCTTTAGTAAATTGGGTGGTATATATAACAAGTTTTTAGATGTAATAGTTGTTTAGGGCACTGTTGATTGGTTTTATGACCTGCATTTAACATTTTATTTTCCTTTCAAAGTTCTATAATTTTAACATAGATTAAAAAAACATTAATAAGATGAACTAATATGATACTCCATTAGACACTTATATTAACAATTTCTCTTTTTTTTTTTTCCTTTGCGTTTGTTTGAAACATATTTGCATATATATATATATATATATATATATATATATATATATATATATATATNATATATTTTTTTTTTTCTTTCAAAACATCATCAACATCGAATGAGTATTTTTTATTTTATCTTAAATTGAATGGTCAATGTTTTTGTTAACAAAAAAATGTGTCTTCTGAACTAAAAAATATTTTCAATTGGAGATGTTTGTGAAAGTGACGACGAAGGGCCAAACAAAGTTGAATATAACGTTTTTATTCAAAAATATTTTAATGTTTTTATTGTGAATATATATAAAGTCATGATTTGATGAAAGTCATATATAAAACAAAAAAAATCTACAACTTCAAACGGGTATCATGATTTGATGAAAGTCATATTTGATGATTGAAGAAGATGGTCAACGGACTTTTCATCTTGACCAGTAAAATTTTAATTTAATAACTAGATGATAGGGATTCCTGGGCCATTCAAAAGACTTGTATTATGTCACCTGAATCCTGGGATCAGCCGTGTAAGGTACGAGTTTGATCATCATCATAGGTATATAGTTTGAGTTCTGAGTTTGATCATCATAGGTATATATATAGTTTGTAATTTGTAGTTTGATCATCATAGGTATATAGTTTGTAGTTTCTCTTGTAAGACCGATATATATGTGTTAAATATGAGCTCGAACAATTAATCCATGGATAACAATGTGGGTTGTAACTTTTGGTATCTAACAATGACCCAACCTCGGGAGTTTCGGAGGACACGTAAAAAACAAATATATCTTGCAAATGACAGTGTTTAAAGAAAGAAACGATTGGATAAAACGAAACAAAATTGACATAATCAGGTCTCGAGATACATGATGCTCTCAATATCATCCCAAAAAGTCCTCTCCACAGTGCTGTGTGAGAAAAACCTATCAAATACGTCAATTGCACGGATGTGTCTTGTTATCTCGTTCCTTTCCAAATCATAAATGAGAGAATGTGGGCTATGCATACAGAGTTGTTCGTCTTGCAACCAAATCTCACAGCTCTGACTTGTGCCCCGTATCAGATACCAATCGGACATGCCGAGTGTCTGCAATTGGAAAATAGGCAAAAGAAAAGACTTCTTGTCAGACCATCGGCTCTTTCCGGCATCTTCAAGAACCCATACATCTACGCTCATGGTAATAAAAATAGAGTAATTGGCAAAACTACCACATTTTGCCACCAAAACTAAAAGCATAACAAAATAATATTATATTAGGAATCATATGTATTGAGAAGTTCATTTTACCCATCACATACTTTTACTCTAACATATTATTTTTGATTTATTTATTTTTGTTATTTTTTATTTATTAGTTGGACCACATGTTTTTGTTTGTTTCCTCCATCTGTTTCTAATAAAAGTTGACTATTCTGATTAAATAGTTCAACATATCTATCTTTTACACTAATGTCCACTTGTTACGTGTTTGTTTCCTATTTTTTATGTCTATATTCCGAATTCACTTATCTAGTTGTAGTGAATGAGTAAAATTATAATGAATAGTTAAGTGTTTTGTAATTAATTGACGTTTATATTTGAATGGTCTTTCCATAAGTTGTAAATAGTTATCTATTATAATATATTTATCTAAATAGGTGGCTAACTATTTCATTATGATTTCTCTTATAAGTAGTTATCTATTTAGCTAACTATCGTAATTGGTTTGTGTCTGTTTAAGCTTGTGGTATTTATCTATTCTTACTAATATTTCTGTTTAGCAATATGGTAGCTATTATTCTTACTAATAATTGTCTACATGAACATGTAGTTACATTTTTCTGTTTGTTCTACTTTTACTAATAGTCATCTATTTGACGTAGATAGATATACATAAATGTTTTTAATGTTTATTGAATATTCATGTGATATTTATTTCTGCTAGTATATATGTTTATCTTAACTTTTACAAACATTTATTTGAGTAATATTATAGATGACTATATGATTTGCATATAAATTGACATGCGAAATAAATAGATGAATATTTTATATAATAGATAACTACTTAACGTCACTATCAATATGGTCCATAATTGGTTAAAGCTGTACCTTTCAGCATAAAAGCATTTTAGTCATCACAGTTAATTCAAAATGTTTGACGTGTGTTATTTTCCTAATTGACCAAATATGGATGTTATTTTATGAATTTGGAAGAGAGAGGGTGTTATTATACAAACTCACTCATAAAAATATTTGAATATTCGAAAACAGCCAAGTTGGCTTTGTAGTTCACGATGTGGAGGAATGGTGTGGCTTTGAGTGTTTCTCCACGAAGCTCCATGACCAAGTACGTACCAGCACCTGATGCTCGGATTTCACCACTATCTCTTCCTCAGTGAGCTCCCAAACTGTGCTAAGCACTTTGTATTTGTCTTTAATAGGATCGTATCCAAAGTTGCTCCACACATTGTCAGTAGTTTCAGCCACAATCGTTGATCTTATGATTGGCAAGAGCACACGTTGTCTAGTGGTGAGATTACAGATTAGCACTCTAATCCCATTTCTGAAACAGACCAAGCTGCGAAGAGCGTTCACGAAGCAGCCTACTATTCCCGGCATGTTCAGATCTTGGTCGAGATAAAAAAACAGGAAGAGAGTCATAAGGCGATATGAAAGGGGCAGGGTCGTGAGGCGACCAGACAAGCACATTGTTGTAATGTGCTTCCTTGTCCACAAAATACATGAACATATGCCGTTTTTGCTCTGATGATGGAGATTTAAGGAAAAGATTGGTAAGATATCGGGAGGAAATGAGGGAATACCAGAGCCTTGACACGCACTTGAACCTCATCAGTGACTTCACTGGCAATCTCGGCAGGATTGCCATCAGCACACTCTTTGGTATCTCCCATCCGGGCTTAGCTTTCACGATGGCTTTGCTCCTCTTTCTCCTTGTGGTGGATAGGCAAAAAGATAACCTCATACTATTGAACAGATCACTTCTAAACGCAGTTTATTCTTAACTGATCACGATGTCTCTTTTTCTAGCCCTCGAGTTTTCTTCTTAACACAGTTTGTTCGTAGTAATACCTTTTCACTTTATTTTTACTTATTTTTCCTTTTTTTTTCTTTCCACGAGATAACGCCGACCTTTTAAAATTTTAATATGAAAAAGGAAATGCTTTGACCAGGGAATACGAATTGGAAAAGGCTAAACAATTATCCTTGTGTTCCAAGTAAACCAGCTCGTACCATATACTGCTGCTCGACGTACTCCTAAAAAGTTCCAAAAGTCCGCCTTGATGCATAATTTCTCTCATTAAGCAATTTCTTGCTCGATACACATATGTGCTGGAAAAAAGGTTACTAGCTGTCTCAGTTCACCAGTTAATAATGAAAAGATGAGTATAGTAAGAGATTCTGCAACATACCGCAGCAGCAGGAGCCCTCCATTCCAGCGGTGCAGTGAACCTATGTCTAGACCTCCATATGACTTGTTCATTCCTTCATTAGTCAACCAAAGAAACACAATAAAGTAGGCAACAATTGTTGCAACAGTCTTTTTGACAACTGAACTGAAACTTTGCTTTCATATTGGAAAGCAATGCATTCAAACTCACAATGAAAGATAGGCAACATAAAGAAAAGGGAGAAAAAAAAGAGAAGAGAGTAACAGAGAAAAGGAAAATATAAACAAAAGACATTCAAAGATTTCTTGGCTAAGGTATAACTGATACTACTACTCTTGAACTATCTATAAACCCTTGTCTCCTTGGCTATTTTGACAATTCTGAAAGAAAAAATTATATATATATATATATTGCAAAGAAACTAAATTATAAACCCTTGTTTTTTCTATATATATAAATTGCAAAAGAAACTAAAATTCATTTCTCATGATACGCTCTATTCAATTTTTCATCAACAAGTGCCAATTGATCACAAACCCAAATCCAAACCATCATAAAACTAACAAACCATGGCTTGTTGCATCACCAGTCTAACCTTATTTCACAGTGAATATGTTGAATATCACTACATGCATGTCTTAGCATTATGCTCGAATGCTTCTCGTTTATACTCCAAAATGTCTGGAAGCATTGGGCAAGGCACTTTGACGGATACTCCAAGTCTAGATCTTGTTGCAAGCAAAACAGGTTTTAACCTCAATTTTGTGAAGCTTGTCAACATCTTCAGGGGTCTAGCCATCAAGGAGAACAGAGAGTAAGAACACCAAGAAAGCAACACACTTTCAAAATAATTCACCATTTAACAGAAGGATATAAAGAAAACCTGTAAGCAGGATCAACAATTTAATCTGGACGAATAAAGTTGTACGTCATTCCCAACTGGTGTATGTAATGTAAAACTGAAATGAAAACAAATGAGAACCAGTCAGTGATTGAAATGCGCAATTCAGGAGAATGAAGGTGTACCAAGAAACAAGCAAAAGATCCAGGATTCCTTGGAAGACAGATGAACAAAACTAATTTAGATTAAAGATGACATCACGAGTAGAATTCAGTCTAAAAAACCAAATCCACATTTCAATATAAGACAACAGCTGGTAGAGATCAACGAGTACCATTAGAGTTTTCATGGCATTGGACATAGATAAGTATAATCTAAACTGACCAGCACCCATATCTTGACTTATTTCTTGGTTACTTTGGACAAATTGCTCATCCTTCTTTGAAACATTACTCATCCCCGAGCTGGACTTTGAATCTGATACTGCCTACACTCAAAGCATTTTCACAACTTTAAAATGTTATGAAATATACAAATACTAGGACATACATACAAAACTTAACTAGATATTTTCTTTCTTTTCCTACAAAGTACCTTTATGTACCACCAACATAAAGTATTTTACAGTTACCAAGTAAGTTGTGTACATTCCCAGATTCAAAAGGATGCTCTCAACACTCAAGCTTCTGCCTCAGAACAAGTCACCAAAACTGCATTACTTTCAAGCGTTCTTGTTCCAATAGCTAAGGTGTCTCTCCTGGGTTGAACCATCCACACTTGTTCAACCATCGATTTCCTGTTTCATTACACAATAGCATTAAAACGTTAAATAATTCATCAAAACTTGCTCAACTTTATTTTTGGAGATGCGGACATGTTACTTCTGCGTAATTATTGGTATGGCCGTTTTTGTTAGGTTTTGCAAACGGCAGGAGCTGACCCAAGATATTGTCTCTGATTGCTATGTAGTCAGTGTATATTACAGCTACCGGTAGCCCAAATGGTTAAGAAAACTGGAATGCAATCCATGTACGGTCAGGAAAGACTCAGAATGGTACTGAATTAACCAGTAGTCCACGTAAGTAGCCTCCTGAATTTCGCTTAACAAATTTGTACATCATATTAACCATGGGGAGGAAGAGAGATTGTCAAACCAACTGCGTTGAAGTCTCTGTTACATCAAACGATTTAAATGTGTCAAAATCCTATGAAATAGTGAGCGAATTGTTCCATGCATGTGCTCCTGAACAGCCTCATATATGTGAAATGGGATGTGAGGATGTGATGATTGTTCCAAGGTTTCTAGCAATAAATCTGGCATTAACTCCCATTTGAAAACAGACCCAGGAAGGACAAACAAAAAATTTTCAACTTGTGGAAAAAAAAAAAAACTAGCTACATTTCTATATAAGGATGGTTTTTACGCGCAATTCCGTGAAGGTACCTAGTACACAAGCAGCGCATAAAGTAAGAAGACCAAGAAAGGAAACACAAATCCAACATACTACATACACAAGTTGTTGCTCATTCGTAACTGGAAAGATTCGCAGATGGAGAAAACTAATGGATGTATGTGAAATGAGAAAAACTAACACTAAAAGCGAACCAAATCGAGTTTAAAACTCTAGAATAGCAGCACCCATATTTTTGCCCAAATTTCTATCAACAACACTTGAAACCAACACATAAATCAATCGAACATTGTGAAAACCAAGAAGATAAACGATCTTATAAACCCGGAACCAGAAATCGACTCTCATGATACCCAATTGTGAATGTGCAAATTGGGGATGATTGTGAGGACAAAATGGTCTTTTCTCTTTAGGGACTAATGACATCCGTGTCTGCTGGAAGTCCATCATACCCATTCGTTTAACAACTGAAAGAGGCATCAAGTTCACACCAGAGCAAAGATCACATAGAGAGTTTTCAAAACGATGATCCAAAATTGACAAATCAAGTACAAAACTCCCTGGATCCTCAAGTTTGGTAGGCATTTGATTTGTAAGGATGGTTGTGGCTCCCCTTGTTACTGCATAGACTCCTTGTTCAAGGCTACATCTGCTGGAGATGACCCGTTTTATGAACCGCTTGAAGGGTGGTGAAATCTCGATAGTGTCTAGCAATGGAATCTCTAGTTTCACTCTTGAGAGGATGTGGCAACACAACTCATCTTCTTTATCTCTTCTGGACTTCTTAAGAGCAATGGGATAAGGCACCTTAGGTTGGTTTGCAGGTGCAAGTGGTGTAGAAGGACGAACGAGCTGATCTGATGAAGAATCATCTAATTTTGGCTGTTTCCCGGACGGGTGTCGATTGACTCCCAGAGTGGTGTCGATCGACACTCGCTTCCCACGGGGTCCAGAGGAAATTGACGCCCGACAGTTTTGTCGAGCAGTGCTCGACACAGGCGCGTCCTTAGGGTCAATCTCCATGGGGTGTCGATCGACACCAGGAGGGTGTTGATCGACATTACTCTGTTCATCTCTCGAATTTGCTTCATTTTCAGGCTCTTCGTCCGTATCATCAATGTAGATCACGTCTCCACTTGTCTGGACATTTACAGGGGTATTCACAAGCATTTTTCCACTTCTTAAAGTCATAGCATTGCAATTTTACTTGGGATTGGTGCTTGTCTTTCCCGGTAAAAATCCTTCTTGTCTCTTTATCGACTCGGCCATCTGAGCTACTTGCAGGTCGGATTTCTTTTGATGTGCAGCCAGCTGCTCTATTTTCCCATTGAGATTGGTATAGAGGTCATCTAGCTTCCCATTGAAACTTAACATCAGTTTCTGTTGACCCTCAAGAAGTTGCTCAAGCATTGTCTTCGTCTCGTTGTCTTGAGCCTTTGGGGAATGGTAAGACGTGTTTCCATAGTTCCTTCGTCAATTTTTTTCTGATATCCTCCATTGAATGGCTTGTTGTAGAAAGGTTTGT